>MU226225.1:1922910-1935538 GCA_018584345.1 Thuja plicata
CTTAGAGTTTTCATATTTGTTTTCATGCTAATGCTTTTAGATGTTAGTTTCATTCTTTCATTTGTTTAAATCATCTAGAAGTTACATGTTAGGCTCTTAATTGGTGAATAAATCATAGTTTCTTCATAAGACTTTCAGATCATCCTTACTTTCATAAGTTTAGATTATCATTTTGAAGAAGATTTGAGACTAGTTCTTCATACTAGCTCTTGAATCTTTCTCCTTGTTATCATACTCTTGCATATTTGCAATGGGATCCATAGTATTTGTGTGTTTGAGAGAGCACACTCACATCTAATCTAAATAAGAAAATCAAAATGAGTAGAATAGGGTGCTTCATTTACTCATTTTTAGCTTAATCCGATGTTATTTGGTATTCTTGATGTTTGCTTTGATCTCTTACATGTTTCTTTGAAATGATATATGTGTTAACCCACTAATGCTTGCATGTTTGAGCTTGCTACCAATAGATTGAAGGATTCCATATACACATTCTGGCACACCCGGTGGGACCCACGTCCCTAGAACTTCTTGCTTCTTGTCTAATTCTACCAAATTTCATCAAAAATGTGGATCGGCGTCTCTGAGACACACACAGAGGTGTTTGTGAAAATGTCGATTCTTCCTGAACCACCATTTGGCATCTCCGTGAACCGGCGTCTCTGGCCTGAATCGGCGTCTCTGCCTGATATAAATTTTTTGAAGCTTTTACTAACCCTGTTGCTCATTTATCAAGTTCATTTGTGTTTCCTACTGCTTTTCAGTATTTGGTCATTCTATTTTTTAGCAGAACTCAGTTTTACAAGCAGTCATAATTGCAGAATTTCACTAAAAAGAACACTCTTTTGATAAATCATTACGGAATAATAGTTTTTAAGGCATTAATTAGTTTCAATATAGGTTTTTGTACACATTTGGAAGTTAATTACGAAGCAAAAGATAACTTATTGTGTCACTTTGTGCTGTGTTTTGTGTTTGTAGGAGAATCAGCGTCTGCAAAAATGTTGGATCATGAACCAGCATTTATGCTCTATGAATTAGCATCTGCGTCTAGTATAACAAATTTATATTTTTTTCATGTTTTATGGTTATTTCACTATCACTATCATTTTTGAACCAGAATATAGAATTGGCGTCTCTGCCCTAAACTAGCGTCTACACTCTGGTAGAGTTTTATTTTTTGTTTGCTAACAATTTTTTTGAGTGGTTTGGGCTAATGCTTGTTAGAGATTACTTTTCAAACTACTAACTATTTGTTTGCAGCACCGCTTGTCAAAGATGCTAAACTGAAACTACTCACATTGTCTTGTAGGTTGCCTTGATCCAAATCGACCAAACGATCATGTTTGTAATATTTTCTAGGCACTTAGACTTAAGTAGGAAGATCTTTTGATTAATCCTAAGTGAGTGTTAGGGGATTATGCTCTCTTCCTTTTTTGGGAAGATTAAAAACCTAGACACATTCACTTGGTGTTAAACAAATAAATCTTTGGAAACAGACAACTTGTCTTGCATGCTTGTGGAGAAAATGACATTGGATAGGAGATTATGCTCTTTTCCCCTTGTGGGAAAATTAGAAATCCAGACCCTTCTTGTCACCATTCCCATTTACTTCCAAGTTAATCCTTTAGTTGGGCCCGTCGGTTGAGGAAAAAATCTCCCGAGAATGACCCACGTGAGAACGAGGAGTAAGCCACACCACTCCAACTCACGTAAATCAAATTTACTCCTTGGGGTTAAATCCTTGGGAGTCGGTTGGCATCTGAGCTTATACTCAGCTCTTGTCTAACTTAAGTGCGGCCTCACGGTCTCAATCATGTTTACATGACCACTTTTGTCAAGATGCTCTATGGGGATATACACCTGAATCATGCTTGCACAGACATAGAGGATACAATTGAACGGAGATCCATACTAAACACTCTAGGCTTAGAAGCTACCTGGAACACCCCCAAAAGGTGATAATGCTTGTACAAGAAAGATAGTAACTTTGCCAAGATCACTCGTACATTTGTGCCACCCTGAGCATTTGGAACCGGATAATACGGCGTCATGACTGGAGCCATTGCATGCCTGGTGACTGCTTTATTTTGATTAGCTCTTGTGTGTGTGTCTAAGCTTACGAGCAAGTATTTTCAAGCTATGCCAAATTCCTTAGGTAGATTTTGTGCTTGAAGTGTTTGAAGAAATTGACAAATCCAAAACACAAACAAAATATCCAGCTTTCAAATTTGTCATGTGCTTGTATCCTTCAAGGTTGCTTTGTCCCTTGTCAAATTGTTTTTAGACACATGCCTGTTATTTTCCAGTTTTGATTATGTTGAAAGTGGTTCTTGCCATACAAAAATCCTATTGAGAAATCATAACACAATCAGGATTTTTGCTAGATTATCAAGATCTATTTATAGGACATGACCAATTCCAAGAAACACAAGAAAGTGAAAACTCCGTTACCACCCATGCAAAGAGAACAAAAGAAAACAACCCGAGAGGCTACCAAATACCAACACATTGTCGATTCCTTCAAAAAAGAAATCCATAAATGAGAATTACTGGAAAAGTGATTTATAACAACAAGGTTGCTTGCTTCATGGGCAAGTATCACCTAAACTCCACTTTTGTTGCAATTGAACAATATGACTAGTCGATTTACCACAACAAACACAAGTTCCTCCTCTTCTTGAGCTCACTTAGCTTGCATTTTAGGACCTCCTTAGGTTACCATATTTAGGAACACATCACACACTCATCCTAGCATGATCTTGCATTAATCAAATCAATCCTAATCAACCTAGCATCATCCTAATCATCATCCAAAATATCTTTGATCATACACCTCGCTTAGGTATTTCATACCCCTTTTGAGTTGCTAAAAAACTACATCTTAATCAAACCCCATTCAATGAAGGTCCTTAAACTAAGCATTGTTTTGGGATAATCCTTTTTTTCTTTTGCAACCTCATCACCTTGATTAAAAGGTTGGTTTTCATTAACAAATAATCTCATCCACTAAAGAGCACAAGTCTGTCTTAGGTAGATAATCACATCCACTTGATCCTACACTAGGGAAAGAAACCCTTGATCCTTGCATACATTAAGCCATCCTTAATCCATAGAAGCGCATCCATCATCCTAAGCACATCTTAATCCTAGGGTCATCATCCTTAGTTTCCCAGGTGCATCCTTGCATACATCCTACATCTAATATTTCCTTTAGGATAATCATTTCATGCCACCTATCACATGAGCCTTTAAGAAGAGGAAGAACATGGATCCTAATCTTGCCGCTAGCTCATCTAATCCTATGACTGAGAACACCAACACCATGGTCACTTATGTACCTCAGCCTAATGATCAAGTTGAACATATCTGGGTAGACACTAATGAAACTCCCACTCTAAGTGTTGTGGAACCTTTTATCAATCATCCAATGCTTGTCCACATGGTAAACACCATGAGTGAACGTAACAACAACCAGGTACTCTTGGACATCCAATAACAAGGACTTCAACTTCCACCTTGGATTATACCCACACTTGTTACATGACCTATGGCACCTCTAGGGGAACATCCTTATCAAACCAGAAATGAAGTTTTTGATCCATTTCAGCGAGCCCTACAAGTGGGAACCCTTCTTGCACAAGTAGTTCATCCCTCCATTCCACCTTCCATCATACACACAACACCTACAGCTACCTCAGAAGTCCTGCCCCTTGATGTCACATCAATACCACAAACAATACCCCCCATCACTATGCAAACACCTCCACAAGCCACTATTGCTCTTCCTTCACAAGCAATCCCAACATTCATTGTAAACTTTCCACCATCACCACCAGTTAGCACACAGCAAACCACCATTCCATCTATTCCAACTCAACCTGTTCAAAGTGCCACAACCAGTTCACAACATCAAAGCACCCAAGTATCCATGCCTATTCCGCCTTTCTTCACCACAGGCATGCCACCTACCAACATGTATAATCAACCCTTATTTTTGCAAGGGTCCTCCTTTCTTTCTCTACCAACAACACAACCACAACAAATGTCAACGGTTCCACCCCAAACATGTTCGACCCAAATCCTCCTATATTGCAACCATCCATGAATCCCTTTAGCATACCCCAAATTCCCATCCAACCTATCCAACAATAGAAAACTATCCAGTAACAACCTATCCAACAACAACAAATCACTAACCCATTAACATCCCAAGTGCAACAACAGCCAATCAATTCCTTTACAATTGTACAACCTACTCTTCAAACCACACAACAACCACAACCACAAAAGCAGGGGGAAAATCCCTTCATGGCACAACCAATGCAACAATTTACTAGTCCCTTTATCCAACCCATGCAACAACAGCCAATTCATCCCACCAATTACATAGCCATGCCATCTTCCGCTGCAGCACAAACAATTCCCCCTCCACAACAAGTTCTCACTGGGGGCATTCTGCCAAGCACCTATGTGGGTGCGCAACAAACATGCCCTGCCTATCCAACACGGAAACAAATACAAGCATATTTCCAATAGTTGTAGCAATCTTATCAGATACCAACACCTCCTCCATTGCATTATTCCACTCAACCCCAGTTTCCACCATAGCAACCCGTATACAGTGACCAACAACCACCCTATTAAACACCACAATATCCCACACAGAACCCCCCATATTCACCATTCGATCCATATCAGGCACAAGGGAATCCTACAATTACGATCAACAATCCCCCCTGCAAATCATTCCTGAATGGGAGGAAACAAAGAATGCCCTCAAAGAGGTAAAAACTAGGACAAAAGGAAAAACATTCAAGTTTGGAGAAGTATGTCCATATTTGTTTGATAGATCCATCACTGTTGTACCCTTCCCCAAACACTTTGATACCCCAAAATTTGATAAATATCGAGGGAAGGGTGATCCTATGAGTCATGTAAAAGAATTCTACATGGCATGCCAAGAAGTGGCCTACAACGATAACTTTCTCATGAGACTATTTCCCAAAAGCTTGGGAGGCATCGCCCTTGAGTGGCTTCACAAAATCCCTTATGGCACAGTCTCTACTTTCACAAAGTTATCCGAAAATTTTGTGTCCCAATATGCGCATAATGTTGAAAATGAACTCTCACTCCTTAACCTATGTAATTCCAAACAAAAGGGAGGAGATAGCTTGGCTAATTATCTTCAATGCTGGCAAGGACTTACCACAAGGTTGTCTTACCAACCCCCGGAACAACATCTTATCAAGATTTTCATTAACAACCTTCATCCTAAGCTTGCTTATCACATGTGCATGAATTTTATACAAACTTATCATGATATCAGGATCAAAGGTATGGACCTTGAATGAGGCCTCGTCGAAGAGGGTACGATTAAACATTACAAAGACTCCCAGCCTGATAAACATAACAATGACCAATCATGATATTGGAACAAAAATAAGAACGTGGTCACAGATATAGCCACTGACACCAAACATGTTTAGGTTGTGGTAGCTAGTCCTAATGTACCAACCCAGACTTATCAACAAACACTAGTAATGTATCCGCAACCTCCTCCCATGTATCAACAACCCACTCTCACGTATCCTCAACCACAGTATCAGTAAAACATGTGCCCTCAAGGTGCGCCCATATACCCTCCTCCAAGAATAGCCCATCAACACAACTATCAAGGTCCTATAAACCATACAAATGCTATCTCAGTCCCTCACAGACAAAAAATACCTTGCACTTCAAATGTGCCACAATGCACATTTACCACTCTGGGTGAACCTATAGATGTCATCTTCCGCAAGCTGGTGCAAGAAAATGAAGTCATATATCCTAAGACACAACCGTTTGACGACTCAACTCCTAAGCCTGCCTGGTATAAAGATAACGAGTACTATGAATACCATTGTGTCAAGGGACATACCACTCTCAAATGCATGAAACTGGAGCATTATATCCAAGATCTCATTGACTATAAGGAGATCGAAGTGGATTCCACTGCTCAATCATCGCCAAATGCAGGCTTAAAATTTTATCAGAATGCATTCCCTAAACAGACTACTGGTACAGGTATAGGCAATCCTACTCAGTCCTCTAATCAAGGAAAGGGTAAACAAGCAAAAAGAACCAATCAAAAAGATTATACCAATGCTTATATCAGTTACAATAATCTCATCGGCTGCATATCCCAAGTTCAGTCCTTTGTCAATGTCATTCATGTCAAGGGTGTTCATAATCAATGCGCAATCACTACTCACAGAGGAAGGATAATATTTGTAGGTGCAGGTCCCGCCCCATCTACTTGGACCCAATATAATATTTTAGAACACCTAGGGAATACTCTAGCCCAAATTTCCATTCTGGATCTTCTCTGCACATCACTCACCTACCAAGACATTCTCAAGAAAGCCTTGCATGAATCCCATGTTCCCAGCGACATCAACCTCACTGAGTTTCAAAACCTTGTCCAACACCTATCTACATCCTATGGGGTCTCCTTTAGACCAACAGACATCCCCTCCAATGAAACTGATCACAATCTCCCACTCTGTATTGCTGTCATGGTTAAAATTTTTGCCATCAAATGGGTCATGATAGAGAATGGATCGGCCCTAAATTTGTGTACTCTAAAATTCATAAAATAGTTAGGATGCACTGAGGCTGATATCACAAATGAGGTCATCACAATAAAATCATATGACAACCTGGAGCGTACTTATAAAGGCACCATTATCTTACCCATTCAAGTGGGCCCGGTTATCCAAGAAACATTATGTCATGTTGTTGGTCTTGACCTTCCCTACAACATCCTCCTCGGATGCCCATGGATCCATTCTATGCAAGCCGTTCCATCCACCTACCATTAGTGCATTAAATTCCCATACAAAGGCACTGAGATCACCATCTGTGCAGATCCCAAGCCCTTTGTATACTGCAATGCGTTGGAGGCATCCTTTCCACATTCCACTCATTGCCCTGGGATTAATATTGGCTCCTCTATTCCTAGCTCATTACGAATCCATTCAGATCCAGAGACAATCCTCTCCTCCACCTTGTCCATGGTCAAGATCAACAACAAAGGATGTGGTGAGTACACTTTATCTAATGCCTTTGCAGATGGAGCATTGCCTGTTGATCCACACACTCAAGGCGGCCGACCTAATTTAAGCAAAATAGAATCAAAAACAACCAGGACACTACAATTTGGTCCTACCACTTTTGTGTCACAAGGTCTTTCAGTTGGCCAAGAAATGGAACCAAACATCAATCAATGGATATACAAGGATCCATCACCCCAGAACAAAAGTCGGCTCAATTACTTCAAGAACAAGTACCCCACAACACACAAACTGGTGACAGAAAAATGGAATTATAAAGGAGGTGGCCTTGGTCGTGAAGAGCAAGGGATGAAAGATCCCATTGTACCTACCTGACTTGAAAAACACCTGGGTCTTGGTATGAACTCTGACATGACTGGAGGCACCAATGAGTTCATCAATTATTCCTCTTGTCAACCCCTGGGTGAAATCGTTAACATCGAAGATATCCCTGAAGAGAAAATTGTGAAAGCTTATGATGATGTTTTTGATGATGAAACCTTCCTAGGCAATGATTTCCTACAACAACTATCCATCCTCTTCATTGACCTCCCTCTCTGCCATCCTGAACTCTTAGACTGGGACCAACCAAGTGTCATACATGTTGACGAGTTCCAAAGTGAGGATGCGCTTCTAAGCTTTATGGGAGCAATTGAGAAAAGCAGTAACTGAGGGCAACATTCAACATATGTCTAAAAACTAGATCCAAAGGCATACTTCAAGGAAGAGGAGAAATTTAGTCACAAAAATGATACAGAAAATTAAAGTAAAAAAGAGAAAAATTGATATTCTAGTGAAAACCCCTTTGGGGCACTATTTGATCACAAAAAAGTAAAAACAAAGGATGTATCCCCTAGTGAAAACCTCTCTGAGGTGCCAGAGGATGAATATTCTCCTCTTCCTCTTATCTGAGATTACAGGCCTGAACAGTCATCGATTCTCATTGAAGAAACAAAACTTGTTAACCTGGGTACCAAGGAAAATCCCGCCATCACATATATACTAGCATTTCTGTCTAAAGTAGAAAAAAGTGATCTTATCACTTTATTAAAGGAATCCATCAACAATTTTGCATGGTCTTACTCTCACATGTTGGGGTTAGATCCCAACTTGGTGGTTCACCATCTAGCAGTGGACCCAAACATCAAACCTGTTAAGCAAAAGCTCAGAAAGATGCACCCTAAAGTGGCACTACTTGTCAAAGTGAAATTGGAAAAATTACTCCACACCAAGATCATCTGCCCCATTGACTATTCTGACTAGATTTCTAATATGGTGCCCATCACTAAGCCAGATAAATCAATCAAGATATGTACAAATTTTTGAGACCTTAATAAGGCATGTCCCAAGGATGATTTTCTTTTGCCAAACATAAACATGATTGTAGATCTCACAGCAGGACATGAGATGTTGTCACTCATGGACGGCTTTTCTGGATATAATCAGAACTACATTGTAGAAGAAGATCAACATAAGACAACATTCACAACCCCTTTGGGCACCTTCTACTATAACATGATGCCTTTTGGATTAAAGAATGCAAGGGAAACCTATCAAAGAGCAATGACTGTCATTTTTCATGACATGATCCACAAGATCCTTGAGGACTATGTGGATGACATCTTGGTGAAATCAATAAAAAGAGAAGACCACCTGGATGTTCTAGAATGTATCTTTGACAGAATTGGACACAACTTCTTAATTCTCAACCCTAAGAAATGTGTCTTTGGAGTCACATCAGGGAAACTCCTAGGGTTCATTGTATCCAAACGAGGCATTGAAATTGACCCAAAGAAAGTAAAAGCTATCATGGAGATGCCTCCACCAAAACACTCCGATAGTTGCATAGCCTCCAAGGAAAAATACAATCTATGTGCCTTTTCATCTCTCAACTAGCAGATAAGTGTCAACCATTCACTCATCTCCTGTGTAAAGACAACACATTCAAGTGGGATCCTCAGTGTCAGAAGAGCTTTGACAAGATCAAAGAATACTTAGCTAATCCACCCATCTTGGTACCTCCTATACCTGGTCGCCCACTCATCTTATACATTTCTGCTACTACTATAGTACTAGGGGCACTCCTTACTCAATTGAATGATGAAGGCAAAGAAAGGGCCATATATTATATCAGTCAAACTTTGGTGGGTTATGAGCTCAAATATTCTCCTATGGAAAAAGCATGTCTGGCAGTGGTCTTCGCCACTCAAAAACTTTTCCACTACATGCTTAGTAACACAACAAAGCTCATTTCGAAGGTGGATCCTCTTAAGTATCTACTCTCTAGGACTACACTTACAGGTCGAATGGCCAAATGGGTTATGCTGCTAAGTGAATTTGATATCCAGTATGTTGATAGAAAAGCTATTAAAGGACAAGTCATTGTCGATCAACTAGCTGAAGCACCATTGGTAGATGCATATCCTCTAATCACAAAATTTCTGGATGAGCACTTGTACATGGTAGAAGAACAACCAACATGGCAACTCTACTTTGATGGTTCCTACATAGCTCATGGCGTAGGGGCAGGAATACTTTTTGTCACACCTCAAGGTGACTATATTCCCATGTCATTCAAATTGTGATTTTCCTACACAAACAACATTGTAGAATATGAAGCGCTAATTGCAGGACTCGGTATGGCCATAGAATGGAACATCATATATATCAAGGTCTTTGGTGATTCCCAACTCATCATCAAACAAGTCCTAGATGAGTGTCAAACCAAAGATGATAAGTTGACACCATACAAGAAAATGGTTGACAAGCTGAAAGAACATTTCCTCCACTTGTAGATAACATAGGTACCATGCCTACAGAATGAAGTTGCTGATGCAATGGTCACAATTAGATCCCTTCTTGAGATTCCTCATGAATCTACACAATACAAATTCTTAGTTGAGAAACTACATGCTCCTGCTTATGAGAATGATGAATCAAATCGCGTATGTGTCTTGGTTGGTCCCCAGTCCCCATAGTACCACGACATCCAAGATTACCTACAAAATGGTATCATATCTCCCCATCTCACTGCCAACCAATGCCAAAATTTTATCTGAAGAGCATCCCATTACACCCTCATAACTAATACCCTATATCGTTAAGGCTATCACAATGTACTCTCTAGATGTTTAGATGAAAATGAGGCTGCCCATGCTTTACAAGAGGTACATGCTCGAATTTGCAGTGCCCACACAAGTGGCATGATCCTAGCCAAGCAACTTCTACGTACAGGGTACTACTGGCCTACAATGGAACATGATTCTTGTGAGTTTGTCAAAAAGTGCCTCCCTTGTCAACAACATGCTAATCTGATCCATGCTCTTGCTCAGGACCTTAGACCTATTGCACCTCCTTAGCCCTTCTCTTGTTGGGGTTTTGACCTCATTGGTAAGATTACTCCCCTCTCCTCTGAAGGCCACAAGTACATATTCACAGCTATGGAGTACTTTACAAAGTGGGTCGAAGCGATTCCGCTCACACTCACTACTGGTGTCCAGATATCCAAATTCATCCTCTACTACATTGTCTACCACTTTGGCATACCCTCCACCATCTTCATAGATCATGGTATACCATTTGAAAATTAACACATCAGTGATCTCTGTGCTCGCCTCCATATCCATCACCATTTCTCTAGTCCATACTTCCCGCAAGGTAACAACCAAGCTAAGGGAACTAATAAAACCATCCTCAAAATCCTCAAGAAAGTTTTCAATGATACTGGTCATGACTGGAATCTCTAGATCAATCCTGCCCTCTAGGCATACCGCACTTCCTACCATTCTACTAGTGGCACTACTCCCTATTCCCTAGTCTAGGGTGCTGAAGAAGTCTTACCAATTGATGTTGAACTACCCTCCCTCTGATTATCACTAAGAGCCCTAATTGATGATGAAGATTACCGGGTAGCATGACTCACACAGCTAGATCTCCTAGATGAAAAGTGCCAGCACACTTATGATCACTTGATTGTCTACCAAAATAGACTCAAGAGGAACTATAACAAGAAGGTTCACCCATGTCAGTTCCAGGTACGAGACCTTGTACTGAAAGAAAATCAGAAAGTGGGTACTGATCGCGAGAAGAAAGGCAAGTTTGAAGTCACCTGGAAAGGCCCATATGTCTTCACTGCATGCTTCGGTTCTGGGGCATATCAACTCTCCACCCCAGAAGGAGAATTGTTGAATGATCCTATCAACATCATTCATCTTAGGTGCTTCTATGCCTAGGGACCGGTTGTTCATTCCATTTTTCTAAGAATATCCATAAAAAGTGTAAAAAATCTTGAAAAAAGCACAAACATAGAGAAAGAGATCAGCTCTAAACAAACAAAAAAATATTACCTACAGAAACTAAAGGAAAATTCTATGGAAGAACCCGGAACACTTGAAAGCACTGCAAAATAGTCCTGAAAAAATCTCTAAAAAGCAGAAAAATGAAGCTGAAAAAAATGGTTGTCCCAGTAAGAACCTGGTAAATAGGCACTGAGACAATATCAAAAAAATCAAAAAGATCCAAAGAAATTAAAAAAAAAATTTAAAAAAAAAATAAATAAATAAAAAATCATCAAAAAAAAATAAAATAAAAAAGATCCAAAGAAATAAAAAAGAGAAATAAAGAGAAAAACTTTCGTCCAATGGTGAAAACTTGGCAATTAGGCGCCTTGGACAAGTATGGGTGATGAAAACCTAGAAACAGGTGTCACACATAATGGACCGTTCCATTATCTATCAAAATCTCATTTCTTTCCATTACCAGCACCATTTCCATGTTCCCTATATTCCCTCAGTGTTCCATACGTACTAGTCTGCCATGATCTCCCTACCTTGTATCCTGAGGTTTTGTACACATAATCTTGTATATTGTTGTTCATACATTTTAGTTTTCCAAGAGTCCTAAGCATCAGTCTTGTATATTGCTTGTCTCTTGAGATTGCTCCTTGTCGTACATTTGTTCTATAGTTTGTGGATAGTGCGCATTTGATCAATCAACTTGGTTAGCCCTATCTTTCTGGAAATAAGTTTTGGGTTCTCGCAAGATGTTTCTCTCCTCTTGAACTAATCAATCAGCACACACACTTATCATGCACATCAAGGCAAGCAACATGATCCAATCAAAACTCGGTAGCAACTTTGTACATGCTCACTGTAACTAAACACTTGTAATTAATCCACTCGGTTTGGTCCTTGTACATTCGTGACACATCCCATCCTCCCACCATCATGCTAACATCCTAAGTCATCATCCCACTAACATTCCCTGTCCAATCCTTCACATTCCACCCGTCTGGTTTATCAGTTGATTATGACACACCAAAAATCAAAGTAAAAATAATGAAAATTTTGAGATTCAAATCTCACATTTGTTCAACCTCAAACAACTCATCTTCTGAGTTCTTCAGTCACACTTTGCATTCCTTCACTATGGATGCTTTTGGGTATTGAAAGCAAGGAAATTGATGCAGAGAACAACCAAAAGAAAATCCAAGAACAAGAGAATGATGATCTGCCACTCATAGTATCATTAGTTAG
>MU226225.1:1949466-1980266 GCA_018584345.1 Thuja plicata
GGTGCATAGTCGCGAACTGAAAGCCCTTTACCTTTATAGAACAGCGACTGGGCGACGAGAAATCATTTCCCTTCAGTCGCACACTCGCGGCTTTATTTTCCTTTATCTCTATTGTTCAGCGACCATACGATGAGACCATCTGTTCTGCTCGTCGCACACTCGCGCACATGGGAAGCTGAGCATCATCTAGTCTGGCGACAAGGTGACCAAGAGCAAAACTTACTAGCATCAAACAGTTAGTCGTGAGGTCAGGAGTGTTATCTCATAACTGTCATTTTATCATGAGACCATGCGACTGAAAGAAAAGATTAACTGTTTGTCACGGCTGGATCAAGCGATCATGTGACATGAAGAAGATCGCGAAGTCGGAATACTTTTCTTTAACTATTGAATTCTTCTCGCGATCACCCGACTGAAGTGGGTCCTGTTCATTTTTAAAAGGTCACAAAATGATATCAAGAGACAACCCGACTAAGAGGAAATTGCTAAGTCTCGAGACATAGAAGGAATATTTTGTTTCTTACCAAGACAACGCGACACAAGGAAGGTGCAGAGTCAGGAAAAGGAAAGGAATATCCTCTGAGGTTGAAGCGATCAGGCAACCAAAGACTTGGGACCCACCTCAGTCAAGGCTTATGACATTATCTGGCGATCATGCAACTAAAGAGAGGTAGCCAAGTCGGGAGACATCTGGGAATATTCCAAAGTGTTTTCAAGACTACGCGACAAAGCTTAGGCGCAGGGTCAGGGAAAGAACAGGAATATTCACCCAGGCTGAAGCGATCAGGCGACTTGGATAATAAGCACATGCTCTAAGTGATTTAAAAAGGTAACCTCGAAACATAACAGCCAAGGGTCTAGGGTTTATTACTTCTTTTGCATGAAAGACTGAGGGTTTAAGGGTTTAAGAAGAGAAGACATGAACCCTGGGAAACAAGACAGATGAAGCAAGACAGGACAAACTAGGCCAATTTGCACAAAAAGGAAAATTTGGGCAAAAGTTCTCCTAGGCCCACACTAACAGTAATGTAACTCTTGTCCCCATGTTGCGTGCCTCATGGTACGTAGCCATGTGGAGATCATGGTATAACTGCCCGAGCATGACATATCCCCAGCAGTAGGAGGTCCCCTCCTTAAGCATCTACACTAATGCCCATGACCATGCCATCCCAAAATCGTGTCCTAACAGGTCCGCCAGCATGCGTCCCCCGATCAATCCAGCAATATAAAGCGCTATCCACCAGAGTCTCCTGTCCACTGCTGCCTACCACGGCATCCAGGTCCTATAGGTAGGGATCTACCTAATCGACTGTCTAAATGTGATCTCCATGTAGTGATCGTTGTCCTCTAATCTATACCAAGGAATCACTCCTCATATGAGGATCCGCAAAATATGCCACACGTTCTCCAAGGTAATAATGGCTTCTCCAGTAGGAAAATGAAATGTGGTCATCTCACTATGCCACCGCTTGATCAAGGCAGTCATCATACCATTGTGCACTCATAGCCTAGGCCAATGGGGCACATAATCTAATCCTATCACCGCTAATAGTCCCCAGTCATCCTCTGTCAGCTGTGCCTCTAGCTCCATCATCGGCGGCCAATGCTCCCGAGATCCCACCAGTGGAAATTACTCCTTCAAAATTTTTCTCATCCACCATGTCAGTCACTTATTCTCCTAGTCTTCATCTAATCCTTCCCAGAATGGGGCATCTTGCCCCTAGGTCTCATGCTGACTCAACTCTGGCCCCCGTCGGGTCCCTCCATTTCCTTCCCAATTGGCATTTTCCCTTTTGGGCACAAACATTGGTTCAGGCCAAAAACATCGGTTCATGCATCGGCATCTTTGCCTGCTCACCTGTAGACCAGCATGTTCAAAGATGCAGATCTAGGTCTAGCATCTTCGAAGACACTAGTCTGGCACCAGCGGCTCCAGAGATGCCAATCCAGGGATCGGCATCTTTGAAGACGTCGATCCAGGGGATCATCATCCTCGCAAATGCCAGTTTGAGAATTGGCGTCTCTGATCTGAAACTAAATCTACCCTCATTAATGCCTAACTACCCCCACAAAAAGCAATAAATGCATTTGTAACAATAAATGCAAGATCATAGATAGTCCACTCACCGGTAACGGTCTCTCAGTGGGCCTCCCATGTGTCCTAACGCGCTCACCCAACTGTCCCTTCATCCTCTCATCTGCCATCTCTTTCACTCAGAGCTCAAAAATTTATTATTCACTATTCACAAATGACCTTCATTCACCCCCCTGGCCCCTCTTATAGCCCCTATCTTCCCTAAAATTTTTGTATATATTGTCTTGTACATATTGTCCTGTTGTATAAGCCTCAACACGTATAAGCTTCACCAAAACATTTGAAAATCGCAAAAATCCAAAAAAAAAAAAATTCCAAAAAAAATCACATAAACTCCAAAATCATGCAATAAACAATTCCTTCTTCCCGCATTATCCCTAATCTTTGATTTTGGACATGATTCGACTCATGCAACTGCGACACTATTTTTCACCAAATCACTTTAGCGACTGACTGTCCTTGCGCTTCATCTTGTTCACAACTTTTGCCAGCAAATGTCTTTCCACTAAATCCAATCACATCAGATCCTTGCCTGTCAGGATGCATCCTTTTGGCGTCAGAATCTTTGATCCTTTATCAATCCATCATGTTCATGGAAAGAACTCTGGACTAAATGACTGCTTGGTCATAAGGCCTTCTTTAATGATTTTATCTTTTTGTGTCATTTTCAACCTCCTCATCACTACCTCGATCTGCTATATCTTGGTGCATGGTGACGAGTCGAGATTGATACATGTGTCTTTTTTAGAATGCTTTGTTTGACTATCTAGTCTACGCAAAGGAACCTTGTCATTTTTGTTTTCTAACACCTGATGCATACCTCCTCTTGCAATTTCAAAATCAGATGTGCTCTCCATATTTTTCACACAAATGGATCCCAATGCAAAATTAGCTGCATTTAGTTTCATTTGCATTCACATTCTTAGCTACATTGTTAATTGCATTTCAAAAGGATTCTATTTATTTCCTCTCTCCCATTGCGTCCTTTTCGAGAAAATACCACACCATTTTATTTGTTGTGTCCTTTTTCTCGAGGGGGCACAACCCTATATCAATCAAAGAGTATATCAATGGTAGCTTTTGTTAATGAAGTCAATAACTTATTTTTCTTGTCTTTGATGAAATGTCACTTGCGACACTACGTCAAAGAGGGGAAAAATGTAGACATCCAAAAATATTAATATTATTATTAACATTATTCCTCTAACTATTTAATTCAATCAATTAAATAGTTTCATTTATCAATAGTTTAAACACTATTCTAATGTATTTTATTTAAATACATTTACCTCCACAAAATCCCCTTTTAATAAATTTATATTTATTAAAATCCTCCATTTTCCTAATTCTTCTAAGCTATGATTTATTCAAATCTAACTTGAATTAAATCTAAACCCTAGCTAGGAACCTATTAGTCCTACCCTATAGCCTACACTATTCCAACCCTGTTCCCATCACCTCATTTCCTAAGCATGCTTCCACACATAACTATCCTCTAAATCATGTTTAATGGGTGATTCCTAACCTTTTTAAGGATAATGGAATGCTCATCCACATGGGGAAATTCTCTCCAAAAAGGGGTACCCATTCCTCTTAAATTCTTTCTTACAACTTTGTCCCCTCATTTGAAATATTGAGCTACTCAATATTAATGCCAATTTTGACTTAAAATTGGTCGTCTATTCAAAGCCATGTGTCTCTTATGTGTCTCTTATGTGGATGCCACATAATTTCCACTTCATCCAAGCCTCTTCCTCTCTCCAAAAAATCTATAAATAGAGGCCTTCTCCTCTCATATTTTCATCTCTCAATTTGCATTATTATCATGCTAGTATTGTCTTAGAGTTTTCATATTTGTTTTCATGCTAATGCTTTTAGATGTTAGTTTCATGCTTTCATTTGTTTAAATCATCTAGAAATTACATGTTAGGCTCTTAATTGGTGAATAAATCATAGTTTCTTCATAAGACTTTCAGATCATCCTTACTTTCATAAGTTTAGATTATCATTTTGAAGAAGATTTGAGACTAGTTCTTCATACTAGCTCTTGAATCTTTCTCCTTGTTCTCATACTCTTGCATATTTGCATTGGGATCCATATTATTTGTGTGTTTGAGAGAGCACACTCACATCTAATCTAAATAAGCAAATCAAAATGAGTAGAATAGGGTTCTTCATGTACTCATTTTTAGCTTAATCCGATATTATTTGGTATTCTTGTTGTTTGCTTTGATCTCTTACATGTTTCTTTGAAATGATATATGTGCTAACCCACTAATTATTGCATGTTTGATCTTGCTTCCAAAAGATTGAAGGATTCCATATACACAGTAGTATCTTCAAAATCACTTTTCAAAATCAAAGCATGTTGTAGAAGAAGACATTGAGAAATATAAAGCTCAATTTCTAGCCAGAGGGTTATCTCAAAAGAAAGGTATCAATTATGAAGAAATAATTTCCCTAGATGCCAAATATACTTCTGTTAGAGCATTTATTGTCATTCCCACATCCAAAGGATGGAATATTCACTAGATGAACGTGAACATTGTCTTTATAAATAACATAATAGAAGAAGTATAATTGGAACAACCTAAAGGGTATGTTATAAATAAAAAAAGTTATCATGTGTAACAATAGAATAAGGTGTTCTATAAGCTTAAGTAGGTTGCCAAAGCCTGGTTTGAAATGATAGACAAATACCTTTTGGGCTTAAAATTCTCCAAGAATAATTTAGATCCAAACTTATACTACAAGCTAATTACTGGTGAGATGTTGACTCTTGTCCTTTATGTTGATGATTTCTTAATCATAGGGGAAGATCACCTAAATATCAAATGTAAGGAAGCTCTTGCATCTGAGTATGACATGAAGGATTTGGGATCTTTACATTACTTCCTTGGTTTAGTGATGGAAGTATTCCAAGATTGGATTACACTTACACAACTAAGGACTTAACTTTCCATAGTCTAATTAGGATCCTAATTCTCTTCTAGAATCCACTAAAGTCTTAAGTCTTCACACTCTAAGACTATTCTAACTCCACACTAAGAGTTAGTTGCTATGTCCATAATCTTGAAAGATCTTCACCATTGAAAGTACTCCTTGTCTCTATGCTTCCTTGGATGATTCCAAGCTCAAACCTCCCCAAACATACTCAAAAGTGCTACAAAGGTCATGTTTAACTTCAAGACATACATATGAATTCCTTTCAATCCAATTTTAAAGGGTCTTCTATCCCAAAGTGATCGAGTTCCACCTTCACAATGTTGTTTATCATATTAGGCGTAGTAGCCCAATCAGCCCTACCCAGAGGGTTTTTCTGGATTCTTTCCAAAAACAAACTTAGGAATCAAATACATTTTTCCAATACCTTAACGATTTTCATGGTTTTAACTCCACAAACCATCCATACAATATTGTCCTGAAATGTGGGTCTTTTAGGCCTATTTTCAAGCATTAACAGCAACATACTGATTTCTTGCTAGAAATGTATCAAGATGGATTATATAGGATCTAAGCTCTTAGGAAGGGTTCATTTAGAACCTGAGGCTTTTGGAACCTCACTTTTTTTCTTTCCCTCACACACCCCTTTGCAATGGCACTTGATTCTTGCTCTGTTACACTCCTAACTGGATAGACCTTGCTTTCCTAGGGAATAACCTTAAAAATATAATCTCAACTCTTCAGTACCTCTCCTTGCATATTCCCTTTATACATAGGATCCCCTAAAACATTTATCCACCCTTAGGATATTCTTACAATTGGATTTCATGGGGGAGCCATGGAAACACAAACTACTCTGGACTGGACTAGCAGACTCCCTAAAACTTAACTAATTTACAAATGCTAACAAATCAACTCTATAGTACTTGCAAAATGAATGAAAAAAGTCTTAAAAATAACTACTAAACACAGATCCAACACTACTTTGATAAAT
The DNA here is from genome assembly GCA_018584345.1 of Thuja plicata. Classification (NCBI taxonomy): domain Eukaryota; kingdom Viridiplantae; phylum Streptophyta; class Pinopsida; order Cupressales; family Cupressaceae; genus Thuja; species Thuja plicata. The sequence goes on from MU226225.1 coordinate 1,955,499, forward strand.
TCAATCCATCTAATAACTTTGTAACTCAAAATACTTGATTATTGCTAAAAACCAGAATTGCAGAGCATCATGCTATTCCTAAAACTTTCTTACATTTAATCTACCTTGGTAAATGAGTCCTATAGCATCTTAGGATACATTTTCCACAATTTTAGGCCACTAGCATTGATTTTTCACCTACATCTTGAGAGGAATCCAAATGTTGTCTATGTTGCATGCAACATTACAACAATGCAAAATGTTGTCATGACAACATTCGTAAAACTATCTTTTATGACCTCTACTATGCTTGGTACAAGGAATATACACCATTAAGGCCCTTTTAGGCACTTTCACAATCCTAAGTAACTCTAGAACCCATTAAGACTCATTTTCCCTACTCAAGCCAAAACTATACATTAAAGTAAAATATCTAGACTAGGTTGGATTACACACTAATTATCAATCCACCTAGTAACACACCTTGCAAGACCTATTAAGGTCAAAATTAAAAACACACTGACTTGGCTAGGGTCAGTTACAAGCCAAAACATTAGAGGGCTTACAGGATATCCTAGGTGCTCCTACACCATTTAGAAGTGTGGCAACAATCTGATGGTATCATCCTAAATCAAGGAAAGTACACTATAGGCATTCTAAAGAGGTCTGGAATGATGGAGTGCAAGCCAATGAAAACACCCATGGAAAAAAAAATTGCACAAATTGGAGGAACCTATAGTAGACTCAGAAAATGCAGATCACACCTTATATCGGTAGATAATTGGATCCTTCATGTCTTTGGTTAACACAAGACCATATTTTTGATTTTGTAAATACCCTAAGTCAATTCATGTGTGAACCAAAATAGATACATCTAGTTGTAGTAAAGAATATTCTGAGGTATCTTCGAGGCACAATTAGGTATGGTCTTAAGTACACCATTGTAGACCTAAACCTTCATGGATACATTAATTTAGACTGGGCTGGTTGTGTGGTAGACAAAAAGAGAACATTAGGGTGTTACTTCATTTTAGGATCAACTAGGATATCTTGGATCAATAGGAAAAAATTCTTAGTTACACAAAATTCTATCGAAGATGAGTATATTGCAGCATCCATGGGAGAAAAAGTAGAATTATGCTTAAGCCAAGTGTATTGCAGCATCCATGCAGACATTATCACAAAACCACTAGCTAAGAAAAAATTTGCACACTTTTGAGATAAACTTGGTATGGTTGAAATGTAACTTAATTTTTAGAATAAGTTTAATCTATTTGTAGTTATATTATCAAATATGTTTAATGTATAAATTATGTTTTTTATGTGTGTGACTCCATGAATTTATGGGTCTTGGGAACATATTTTCAAAGGTGACAACTTTTCAAAGATGAATACTTATGTAACCCTAGTATCATGATGGATATCATCTGACTTGATATCCGTGGACATATCTTGATGACTTATAGACATTGTGGTTGATATCACCTGACTTAGTATCTATGGATCAACCATAATATTTCAAACTATCATGGTGGATATTGTGTAGCTTAATATCCTTGGATATGGAATAATTTGATATCTTTATGATAGGCATCATGTGATATGATGCCAGTGCACATATCATATAGATATGCATATTTGAGAGTATTGGTGAATATCATGTGGTTTGATATTTGTGGATATGTCATATCTTCTAATATCACAGTGAGGTGATATTTTATTTTTAATAGATCTATTTAAAGATAGAATTAATATTCCATAGATAATAATGAGTGTTAATGTATGTAGCTTAGGTCAGATTATTCTAACCAATAAAAGAAAATGCTTAATTGGCCAATTTGCCTTAAGAATTTCATATCTCTCCATCTTTAGATATAATGTAATTATATATTTCATAATATCATGATATTACCATTTGTATAATTCATCAAGATTCATTAGTATAATGATATTAGTTATCATTACTAATAACTATGATAGTTATCCTTGATAAATATCATAGTTATCATTAATGATGACTAATACTATTAAGGTAATATCGATATCATAGTTAATATTACTATCAACTATAAGTTCTAGACAAAGTTGATATCAAATTAATATTACTAATTTGATATTGTTATCAAATTTAATTATTAATAAAGTTAATAACAATACCAACTTAATATTACTAAGTTAATAATATAGTCGATTATGGTATCGACTAAAAATGAATCTAAATTATGGTATTGACTGTGATCATCATTATCGATAATGATATTGACTATGTTTGAGATCATTATCAAATGATATTGTCAATTATTAACACCTTTGACTGAGATGATTATTAATAATGATATTATCGATTGTGATTATCAATATTGATAATGACATCGCCAACCGATATCAACTAGTTGCCAAACTTGATTATGTTTAATATTCACGTTGTTGTGGTTTGATATTGATATCGGTTGTCATAAGGTAATAATGATCATTAAAATGGTTAAGTCAATCAAATCAACTTGTGTTATGATTAACATTAATTGGATGTCTCATGAAGAGACATAATTATTCATGAGACCTATGGTCTCACGAAGAGGTTTGCATCTTCATGAGACATACACAATATAAGTATTACTAAATCCACTTCTTTTTTATCATCATAGAAATACACATTCTGTCTTCTTTGTATATTGGTGAAATACATACTCAAAGGTGAGATTTATACATATAAAATCATATTGATATTGATATATATTATATAGTGGGATTCAATATTATATATCAATCAAAGATCAATATAGATTAGATAAGATTCTAGTGAGAAATTATCTATAAATTTTATATATGTAATGGAGATGAACATTAATTAGATATTATTCTAGTGAGAAATTATCTATCATATACATCAAATATTAAATTAATTACATACTAAAATATGATAAAAATGATAACACTAATTTTAACATGAGACGCTTTACAAGGCCTAGTGTGTGAAATGTCCAACCTGATTCTCAAAACAATTCAACTCTTAATTTCAAATATAGTTTAGGATGCATGCAACAAAGAATTGAGACTCGTGATAAACCTTTGAAAGAAAAAAGTTTCAAATCACATCCTTTTTCAAAATCCTGTCCTTTACCATCTAACATTTCTTCCATGTATAGTTTTAAACAAGAAATCATTTCCCCTAGAACCTTCTTACTACTAAGTTGATTACTCGACCTAAACGGAAAAAGAAGCATGGTCAAAATCATGTGAATCTCTCTTTATAAATGTATCATCAATATCACGATCACTCTAATAATGAATGTCAAGATTTGAAATACAAGATTTAGACACTTATTCATTATGATGTCATTAAAATCACATGTTGTAATAATTTAATTTTTAATTCTGATTTATTTAAATAACATTTAAGTTCCTATTATGTTTCTCCACACCATGCAACATTGTTAGCCTATCCTTTAGGGGCTCATTTTTATGCATGGTTGTATATCAATCTCTCTCATTCTCTCTAAGGATACCATCTTCCCTTGGTTAAGTTACATTTGTATATTATATGATATTCAATCTTACATAAAAATGTTGGTTTATATTAAGAATTATCTTCTATAAAATATTATAGGCATCCTTGATCACAACCTTTTAATTCTTTGGAATTGGATATACATGGTAGAAAAAATCCCTTACATTGGGGGCAAAAAGCATGTAATCCTTCCTCACAAATTCCTTTACCTAGCAATGGGGAAGGTGTGAATTATTCTCTTTTTATTTTTAAGCTCTTTTCATAATCCTTCAAAAGGATCCCTTTTACACTTCTTGCATGGTATCCTCTTGCATTCATCCCTTCCTTAACCTCATAGGATATGTGACCTCTTTGGCTTGGACTAGGTCTTTCTTGTGGGATACCTCATTTGCGTTAAAGGCTCTTTATCCTTATTTCTCTTTCCTTAAGATGTCAAAATAGTCCTCTTTTTCCATCTTAGTTGGGCTAGGCATATATGACCTCCTTATTGCACATATTTTATTTATTGTAAGCATGATGGGTAGATTAAACTACCATAATACAGGTTTATATGGCCAAATCACTCTCCTTTATACATTTTTTCAGATTTTATTGGATAGAATAGTTTCCTTGAATATCCTTAGGATTAGTTGAACTAGCATAACATGTAACTTGCTTTCCAATTAGACGTTTCCTTCCCATACTTTTTCCGGATTGGTTGACTAGCATAACATAATTTGATAGAGAACTTGACTTATCCTTTTCATGGGTTGAATAGAATAACACAAGTTTCTATACCATTCAACCTCTTATTTGCATAAATTTTCATGATTTAACTACCCATTTACACTCTCTTTGATGGATGGAACTATCATAACACAAATTGCTAGATCATTTCCCCTCTCTTCTCTTCTTTTTCTTTCTCATGGATCACTTATTACAAGAAAACATGGTAGCCTATTTCATCCATGATTGTCCTATTCTCTCCTCCGTTATTCCATCACATAGCACACTTTTCTATTTGATTGAATCATGGAGTCTTACCTTATCTTTGATGTGTGCTCTTTCTCTTTGCAGGTGAATACTTGTGCTTTTGTAATAGCTTTCTGAGCATGATTCTAGTGGCTAAGAAATTTTAATTAGTGAGGTATCTTCAACTATTTGACTTGGAGTCTTAGTAATATTTAGGTTGTTTAATTGTTCTTATTTTATGTGTCCTCTCATATGGATGTAAAAGTTAAGATCCTTGGTTTTGGTGCTCATTCTGATCTTGGATTGAGTTGTAATCGGACTTATTGTTTGTCTAGGACACACAATCCAATTTTTTTCTCATTTTCCTTGGTATAATTTTCCACTGGAAAATTGTCCATGGGATAGGTTTCCATTGATGAACTGTTCCATAGGAATTAGGCCCAAATTTGGCCCATGGCCTTATGATGGGTTAATTGTGGGAGATTTTCTTCCATAGTTAGCATGCCTTAATTTTAAGCCATGAAATGATAGTTTTAATATATAAATCCCCCATCTCTCCTCATTTTTTTATCCATGATCCATTATCAAGTGCAAGCTTGCACTATCAAGTTTTAAGATATTCATGATCAATCTAGCAATTGGAGCTCAAGATATGTTCTACAATTGAGCATCCAAGTATTCAATCCTTTAGAGAATAATTTCTTCTTCATCAAGCATTGTTGGAAAACTACGATATCCATCAATTAAGGAATTTATTCATTGATTCACTTTTAAATCAAGATATTGCATCAATATTTATGATCACATCCAAAGAAGCATTGCACTTTCAAAGTATAAGGTGATTTACAGTTTAGATCTGGTTTCTATTTCATCTTTCCTATTATCCAATTTCTTTTCATTTCTAAGGTTTATTCCTAAATAGAGGTTGTACTACCTAGCAAACCCATTTAGCCAATATTTTTACTCATTGTTGTGTAGGAACAAGTTATAAAGCCACAATATGTGAATCAGAATGATCAAACACAAGCATATAGACCTAGAAATTTCAATTAAAACTACCTAGCACAGTTCACCATTAGAAGACCTTATCAAGGTGTAGGTCAAGTTTTTAAAAGTACGCTGCACTTTTAGCTCAAACTTTTCAGAGAATCAGTTTACAACCTTTAGGTATAAGATATTCAATTACAACTTATTCTAATATTTTCAGCATTGGGAATTCACATCTGAAAACTCACTTCTCCCATTTCATTTCTAGGTGCATTCAAATTCATCCTTAGTCTCTTTTATATTAGCTTTTAGTTAGATTAGATTAGATCTATTCTTATTTACTCTCTTACATATCAATATCATCCCTCCCTTTCTCAATTGGAAGTAACAAAGGAATAAAAACCATTCAAGTACATATATTGCATTGGCATCTTTCAAGTGTTGTTAATCATACTTGTCTTGAGGTAGTTATTTATTCGAATGTTCCATATGAACTAAGGAAATTATCCCTTTTATGTGATCCTCTTTTTATATTTTACATTATGAAAATATACTAAAAAGAGTATAAAGTCTTCTAGAACATAAGAAAGTTGTATATAAATAACTAAATTTTCTAGAAAGTTCCAATCGACAATTCAAATTATTAGATTTGTTTTCAAATCTCATTGGATTTTAACTGATTATTAATCATAAAAAAAAATATGCATATAGATTCCTAAAGGTTATAACATGGAATATATATATACACCTCTAGAACTTATCACATGGAAAAAATAACAAAACTTTTTTCATTAAGAATTAAATTCTAATTGTGTGGATAGTCCAACACTATCAAAAAAATAATAGTCAAAATTATAATGAGATGACTATCTTACCTTTTGAATAGTTGATCAACACTCTACTTAGATATTGACACATTTTATTGGAAGAAGAGTAAATGTTAAATAATATTTTTGTTAAGGTAGAAAGGTTAATGATAGTCATGAATAGGACAAAGGGAGTCCCAAGTTTGTGGGACAATCAATAAGTAACTATTGTTATTTTCCAATCTAGGTTATATATATTCAATGGTGCTGAGTGTAGGTTATTTTGAATGGTTCGGCATTGATTTTTGGGACCTTGATCATTTTTCATGTTGTTATGAATGTTTTAAGGTGGATAATGTATTTTATTGTGGATAACAGGTTGATTTTCTTTGCAGCAGAACATAACTTTATTTTTATTGTTTATGATCTATGGAAGATGTGCACAAAGATCTTTTATTAAAGGGGAAGAGCCTAAAGAGTGAAAATTTTAGTTGAAATGGATTTAATATGGACGATGATAAACTCAAAATTCTTAGTATGGTAGTACAAGGTCTGTGGTTGACAGATAATGATGTCATTGAATTGACTATTCATTAAAGTCATTAAATTTGAATATTGAATGGTAATCGTATAAAGTTTTGAACAAAGATATTGGTTGAATATTAGAGGGATAGAAGAACCTAATATGTATTTAAGGAGAGATACCAATAATGTTGAAGAATGGCCTCGAGTAGGATGTTAATTTGGAACCTTACTACATTGATTATTTGAGTTGATAAATATATTATAATTGGTGGATTATGTCTGTTAAAAACCTCTTTTGATAGGATTTCCGAACCTATCATACATGTTATAAATTCACTGATTATTTATTTTAAAGATGTTGTTTTTCTTCTAGTGAGTTGTTCTTATGGTGAAATGAATGGATGGATCAAAATGATCCTAAAATTTTGATGGTTTGTGATATATTCTGCATCACATTGGTATAAAAGCTCAACAAAAGATTAGGGTTGATAAGGTTTTTCGGTGTGTTTTTTTTGCTAATGAGTTGTACGTGCTCGTCCATCTATCTATAAGTAGGAAGACACCTGAAGTTCTTTCAAGGGCCATAGGGATGGTCGGGGGATATAAGAGATGGTCCTTTGGTTGTGAAAAGTTCCTGGGAGAGAGGTAAGGAAGGGAATCCTGGGTGAGGCATAGTAGTTGGTGAGGTAATATAGCATGGACGGGTGGACATAAGGTTGGTAGCAACACCTTGGGTCGTAGCCATTACAAACTCCATTGGACGGAGTATCAAAAGATTTATTTAAGGAAGCGATAGAAGAGGCATAGAGAAATTGAAAGAAGGTAAATAGAAGACAAATAATCATGAAGAGGAAATGGTAACATGAAGATGGTAATTTAAGTGAAAATAAAAATTCCATGTTATTGATTCCATATTTCCAAGAGACACTCGAAAATATTTCAAGGTCGATAGTATGGTGTAGGAGCACCTAGGTACAAGGACAAGCACCAAGAGGTCAATGAAATTATGTGAGAAGTTGGAATTGTATTTTATTTCAACATAATGTATTTGAGTCATTTCAAATCATATTGAGTCCATCTTAAAGGATTGGAGAAGCTATGTAATCAATTGTATTGTAGTGACCCAGTTTTCCTAATAGGTCTTAGATTGGTCACTACGGTTGAATTATGTAAATATACCCAGGAAGGGTTAAATGTATTTTCAAAATCAATTTATGGTCCATTTAGATGTATTTGGAAGGTTCATACAAAAATTTTAAGGTCATTTGTTGAACAGTGTTAAAAGAATGCAAAACTTGTAAAAGTTGCAAACGTACGACTTTGCAACATTCCAAAAGTTGCAAATGTTGTACAATTTGTTCACAAAGTGGTTGGTTGGTCTATGAGTTGGTTAATCACTTGGAAGTTGTCAAAACATAATAATATTTTTTTAATGGTCAAATGTATGGTGTGTGTGATGTTTGAGGGAGTTTTAGACAAGTTAAAATAGTCACACCTCTAACTGTCACGAGGTTCTACAAAAATAGTTGAGAGTCAAGTGTTTTTCCTTCATATGAAATTAAATACTTGATAAATAGGTGATCATAGATTTTAGAATGGAGATAGTATAAATGAATCAAATTGTAATGTATTTTAGAGAGGAGTAATAAAGATTTTTGGTGTTTTAAAACTTGCAAGTTGACAATTATTGTTGTAGGCATGTTTTCTGGCTGTTCTTTGCATTTTATCATAAGTAGATGGATTATTTTTAACCCCAAGTTCAATTTTGATAAGAAGAATGATGAATTATATTTTATTTAAAACCATTCTCACACTTATCTGTGATATACACCAAGATATCAAGTAAAACTTCTCAAAATTGTTTCAAAACCTCTATTGGAGAGACATGAACAAGGGTTTGTAAATATCTTAAAGTTTATCTGATGGAAAATTTTAATTCTTGGAAGTTTGGAAAGTGGACTCAAGGGGTTTCAAAATAGTCCTGATCATATATTTATAGTTTTTTATTGTGTAATAAATATGATACCCTAGTGATTGTTTCCCAGTAGAATTCTATGATAAAATAATAAAGACTATGATTTCATTTCTTTTTTATAGCTTTCTAATTGGAAAATTGAATCTAATGGTGGAATAAGTTTAAGATAATGTGAATGTGCTGTGGAATATTTATTCAAGACTTGTTCATTAAGAATTAAACTCTGATTGTGTGGATATTCCAACACTGTCAATAAAATAATACTCATAATTATAATGAGTTGATTATCTTACATGTTGAATAGTTGATCAACCCTCTACTTGGATATTGAGACTTTTAATGGAAAAATATTTAATGTTGAATAATGTTTTGGTTAAGGTACAAATGTTGATGATAGTCATGAATAGGACATAGCTAATCCCAAGGTTACGTGACAATCAATAAGTAACTATTGTTATTTTCCAATCTATGTTATATATGTTCAATGATGGTGAGTGGAGGTTATTAGGAATGGGTTCACATTGATTTCTAGGACCTTGATCATTTTTCATGTTTTACCAATGTTTAAAGGTGGAAAATATATTTGGTTGGGGATAACATGCTGACTATATCTGCAATAGACATTAACTTTATTTGTATTATTTATGATACATTGAAAATGTGTCCAGGGATATTTGATTGAAAGCGAATAGCCTAAGGAGTGAAAATTTTAGTTGACATGGTTTAAAGATGGAGTATGATAAACTCATAATTCTTTGTATGATGGTACAAGGTTTTTGGTTGACAGATAATGATGTCATTGACTTGATTGTTCATTGAAGGCATTGAATTGGAAGGTTGAATGATAATATTGTAAAGGTTTGAACAAAGATGTTAGTTGAATATTAGATGGATAGAAGCACCTAAAGTTGATTGAAGGAGAGATACCCCTAATTTTTAAGATTGGCCTTGAGTAGGATGTTAATTTTGAACACTACTGCATTGATTATTTGAGTTGATAAACATATTGTAATTGATGGATTGTGGATGTTAAAAGCCTCTTTTGATAGGATTTAGGAACATATCAAATATATTATAGATTTATTGATTTCATGTTTTAAAGATGTTTTTCTTCCTGTAATCAGTTTTTGTTATGGTGAAATGAATGGGTGGATCAACAGGATCCTAGAAGTTTTATGGTTTGTAAAATGCTCAAGTTATGTAATCAATTGTATTGTAATAACCAAGTTGTCCAAATAGGTCTTAGATTGGTCACTATGGTTAAATTTTTTAAATATAACAAGGAAGGGATAAATATATTGTGAAAAATCATATAAGGTCCATTTTGATATATTTGGAAGGTTCATACAAAGGGTTAAGGTCATTTGTTTGAAAAGTGTCAAAAGAATGCAAAACTTGTAAAAGTTCTAAAATTTTAACTTTGCAAAAGTGGCAAATGTTGCACAATTAGTTGAAAAAATTATTGGTTAGTATAGGAGGTGGTTAATCAGTTGGAAAATATCAAAACATTATAATAATATTTTAATGGTTGATTATATGGTGAGTGTAAAGTTTGAGGGATTTTGAGAAAAGTTGGAACAATCACACCTCTGACTGTCACCATGGTTTTGCCAAAATGGTTGATAGTAAACTATTTTTCCTTCATATATAATTAAATACTTGATGAAAAGGTAATCAGAGATCTAAGAAGGGAGATATTCCTAAGAAATCAAATTTTAATTTATTTTATAGAGGAGCAATAAAGATTTTTGAGGTTTTAAAACTTGTAAGTGCACAATTATTATTGTAGGCATGTTTTCTGAATGTTCTTGGCATTTTATCATAAGTTGATTAATTGGTTTGCCCCCAAATTATGTTTGGATATGAAGAATGATGAATTATGTTTTATTTAAAACCATTCTTACACTTGGTCATGATATAAACCAAGAGATAAAGTAAAACTTCTGGAAACTATTTAAAACCCTCTATGGTAGAGACATGAACAAGGGTTTTTAAATATCTTAAAGTTTAAATGATGGAAAATTTAATTCTTGAAAGTTTTGAAAGTAGAATAAAGGGGTTTCAAAATGGACCTAGTATTATATTTATTGATTTTTTATTCTGTAATAAATATGATGCCCCGTCGGGGTTTTCCCAGTAGAATTATGTGAGAAAATAGTAAAGACTATGATTTCATTTCTTTTTTATATCTGTCTCATTGGTAAATTGAATCTAATGGTGGAATAATATTAAGAAAATGTGAATGGGCATGTGGAATATGTATTGAAGAGTGGTTCATTAAGAATAAAATTCTAATTTTGTGGATAGTCTAACACTCTCAATAAAATAACATTCATAATTATAATCATTTGATTATCTTACTTGTTGAATAGTTTATCAACTCTCTACTTAGATATTTATAACTTGTAATGGAAGAAGATTAAATTTTGAATGATTTTTTGGTTAAGGTACAAAGGTTGATGACATTCATGAATAGGTCAAAGGTGGTCCCAAGTTTGTGTGATAGTCAGTTAGTAACTATGTGGGCACAAAGTATTAAGTTTTATTTGCTGAGGTGGTGCCTTGGTTTTTGGTAGCTTGGATGTGAAGCCAACAAGTGCAGTATGGGCTCTCTTATCACATGGGCCTGGCCTTTTGTCTATCTTTGTGGTGTCGGCTAGATAACCTTCCCATTCTACTCAGAGTCCTCATATTTTCTCAATTTCTTTGTCTAGTTTTTTCACGGGTTGAGCTCTCTTCTTAAGGCTTGGTGATGGCGTTATTCAAGGGAGGTCTCAGTGGTTTTCATTTCCTTTTGAAATGGAGTATCACCCTTTTAACAATCAGATTCGGATTCCAAGTCTCAAATGGGAGTGTCCTGTTCCAAATGACTATCTTTAGCATCACATGAGGGTGGCTTTCAGAGTTCTTCCCCAAGCTATTTTGGATGTGGTTTGTATAGTTATTGGAAAAGATGTCCTATTCCCTTCATTTCCCCACAGCATGCTTCATTCCCAGGTGCTTTAAATGTTCTTGTCTAATTTCTATGATCTCACCCAGGATTATATTCCATTTATGGAAATGGCATTGAGGGTGGTAAATCATGATTTGTGACCGCTGGTACCATGCATAAGGCTATTTTGGGTTATAATCTTAGAGAATCCCAAGCCTGGGTAGGAGGATTGTTTCCTCCTAGTCGATTGGATCAAGACCTAGAATTTGTAAAACTATATAACTCTTTTAAGCTTGACATCACAGCTAAGGATTTTGCAGCCTTTAGGAGAAGAACGGGCCCTCTGGTGGAATTTATACCCACCACTATCATGGAAAATGCATACAATCTATTTGATAGCATGGCTATCATTCTCAATTTTTTGAATGACAACGGTTTGGCAGTACCTCTTGCGCGAGCTTCTTCAGCCTCGCATTCCTCGCCTTCTTCTTCAGAATTAGTCTCCTCCATCCATCTATGAAAATGCCCATGCCACTATCATGGTAAGGTCAAACCTAGGTAATGATCATATGGGAGATCTTTTTTGAGTTATTAGTTGCAGGACTGTTCTCAGCTTTTTGGGTTGTTTAGTCTCAAGTTTCGTGGTGATTATTATTGGTACACATGGTTGTCATAGTAAGAGGGTTTGACAAGTGTTTTGAGTAGATGGCCAGAGGTTTTGGAATATACTTATAAGCCTTCATTTGTAGCACTCAGTAGTTGTGGGCCAGCATCTATTCTTTTTTCCTATATACTTGGGGGCTTGTATAAGAGGACTGGCTTCACTTTTTGTAGCGTGGTATCATGGCATCTATTTGAGCCGAATGTGTGGGTTCTCGAAACTTTTTGGATCACAATAAAGTTGGGTATTTCCCTATTTATGTATGTATTGGATAGGAAGGAGGGTTTTCTTATATGTTTCTTTCCCTCCTGAGCCTTTGAAACAGATTTCTATATCATAAAAATTATAATGGCTTAGCCAGTTTTGCTCAAAAAAAAAAAAACTATTGTTAATTTCCAATCTAGGTTACATATGTTCAATGGTAGGGAGTGAAGGTTATTTGGAATGGTTTGACATTGATCTATGAGACCCTTATCATTTTTCATGTTGTTACCAATGTTTGAAGGTGGAAAATGTATTTTGTTGTGGATAATAGGTTGATTGTCTCTACAACAGACAGTAACTTTATTTGTATTGTTTATGATCTATTAAAGATGTGTGTAGACATCTTTCATTTAAGGGAAAGATCCTAAGGAGTGAAAATGTAAGTTGACATGTCTTGAAGATGGAGGATGATAAACTCAACATTCTTAGCGTGATGGTAAAAGGTTTGTGGTTGAAACATAATGATGCCATTGATTTGATTGTTCTTTGAAGGCATTGAATTGGAATGTTGAATGGTAATCTTCTAAAAAAAATTAACAAATATGTTGGTTGAATTATAGATGGATAGAAGTACCTAATGTTGATTGAAGGAGAGATACCCCTAATGTTGAAGAATGGCCTTGAGTTGGATCTTAATTTGGAACCTTACTACATTGATTATTTGAGTTGATAACCATATACGTAATTGGTGGATTATATATATTAAAAGCCTCTTTTGATAGGATTAAGGAACCTATCACTTACGTAATAGATTCAATGATTTCATGTTTTAAATATGTTGTTTTTCCTCTAGTTAATTTTCTTTTGGTGAAATGAATAGATGGATCAACAGGATCCTAGAAGTTTGATTGTAAGATTCTCTCCATCATATTAGTATCACAACTTAGCAAAAGATCTGGGCAGATCAGGTTGATTTGTGTTTTGGTAATGAGTTGTGGTTTCACATACTCATCCATTTGGCTGCAAATTTGGCAGACATGAAGGTTTATTAAGGGCCACATGGATTCTCTAGGGCCATATGAAATGGTCCCTTTCTTTCCAAAATTCCTCCGGATAGAGGCAAGGAAGGGACACATGGGTAAGGCACAGTAGTTGGTTAGGTGATGTAACATGGAGGGGTGGACATAAGGTTGGATGAAGCACCTTGGATAGAAGTCATTGAAAACTCCATTAGAAGGAGTATGAAAAGATTACTTGAAGGCACATACAGCAAAGGCATACATGAATTAAAAGAAAGTAAAGAGAAGATAAGAAGACAAATAATCATGAAGACACAAAGGTAAAATGAAGAGAAAATTTAAGATGGTGATTTCAGTTAAAAAACAAAATTGTAGGTTATTGATTTGATATTTCAAAGAGACTTGGAAAACTTTCAAGGTTGACACTATGGTGTAGGAGTACCTAGGTACAAGGACAAGCACCCTAAGGTTAATTTCATATTTACATGAGAAGGAGAAGTTTGATTTGTATTTAGTTTCAACATAATGAATTTAAGTCATTCAAACCATATTGATTCCATCTGAAAGGATTAGAATATGTTATGTAATCAATAATATTGTAATGAAAAAGTTGTCCTAATTGGTCTTAGATTGGTTACTATGGTTTAATTTTGTAAATATGCCCAGGAAGGGTTAAATGTATTATCAAAAGTTATTTAAGGCCCATTTTGATGTATTTGGAAGGTTCAAACAAAGGGTTAAGGTCATTAGGTTGAAAAGTATCAGAAGAATGCAAGACTTGTAAAAGTTGCAAAAGTTGCACAATTAGTTGGAAAAGTGGTTGGTCAGTCTAAGAGTTGGCTAATCAACTGGAATCTATATAAACATTATAATAATGTTGTAATGGTTGAGTGTATGGTATGTGTGTGTGAATTTAGGGGGAGTTTGAGACAAGTTGGAATTGTTACACTTGTGACTGTCACCATGGTTTTATAGAAATTATTGACTATCAAGTGTTTTTTCGTCATATGAAATTATATACATGATAAAAATGTCATTATAGATATGAGAAGTGAGATTTTCCCAAGGAATCAAATTTTAATTTAATTTAAAGAGGATTAATAAAGAGTTTTGATGTTTTAAAACTTGCAAGTTGAGAGTTATTGTTGTAGGCACGTTTTCTTACTGTTCTTGACATTTTATCATAACTAGGTGGACTATTTCACCCCTAAATTCAATTTGGATATGAATAATGACAAATTAAGTTTTAATTAAAACCATTCTCACACTTGGTCATGATCTACATGAAGGGATCAAGTAAAACTTCTAGAAAATGTTTAAAACCCTCCGTGGAAGAGACATGTACAAGAGTGAAAATATCTTAAAGTTTAACATATGGAAAAATTTAATTCTTGGAATTTTTGGAAGTAGAATCTAGAGGTTTCAAAATGGTCATGGTCTTATATTTATTGGTTTTGTATTTGCTAATAAATATGATTCCCTAGCAGGATTTTCCCAATAGAATTATTTGCCAAAATAGTAAAGACTGTGATTTCATTTCTTGTTGATATCTGTCTAATTTCGGAAATTGAGTGTAATGGTGGAATAGTATTAAGACAATTTTAATGTGCCTATGGAATATGTATTGGAGATTGTTTCATTAAGAATTAAACAATGATTGTGTGGATATTCCAATATTGTCAATAAAATATCAGTCAAAATTTTAATCAATTGCATATCTTAACTGTTGAATAGTTGATCAAACCTCTATGTAGATATTAACACCTTGTAATGGAAGAATAGTAAATGTTCAATAATATTTTGGTTAAGGTACAAAGATTCATGACAATCATGGATAGGAAAGAGGCAGTCCCAAGTTTGTGTGATTATCAATAAGTAACTATTGTTATTTGTCAATCTGGGTTATATATCTTCAATGGTGGTGAGTGGAGATTATTTGGAATGGTTTGGTATTGATTTCTTGGAACTTGATCATTTTTTTAATGTATTTACCAATGTTTAAAGGGGGACAGTGTATTTTTTGTGGATATCAGGTTTGTTGTCTCTGTAGTAGATAGTAACTTTATTTTTATTGTTTATGATCTATTGAAGATGTGTGCAGAGATCTTTGATTGAAGGGGAAGATCCTAAGGAGTGAAATTTCAGTTGACATGGCATAAGGCTTAGTATGATGGTATAAAGCTTTTCGTTTAACATGACATGACATGAAATTCTTAGTATGATGGTATAAGGCTTTTCATTGATGGATAATGATGTCATTGAATTGATTGTTCGTTGAAGGGATTGAATTGGAATGTTGAATGGAAATCTTGTAAAGGTTTAAATAAAGATGTTGGTTGAGTATTAGATGGAGAGAAGGAATTAATTTCTAGTAAAGCAGACATACCCCTAATGTTGAAGAATGACCTTGAGTAGGATGTTAATTTGGAACCATATTGTATTGATTATTTGAATTGATAAACATAGTATAATTGATAGATTATGGATGTTTAGACTCTCTATTGATAGGATTGACGAACCTATCATATGTTATAGATTCACTTATTTTATATTTTAAAGATTTTGTTTTGCCTCTAGTGAGTTGTTTATATGGTGAAATGAATGGATGGATCAAACAGATCCTAGAAGTTTGAAGGTTTGTATGATGGCCTATATCAAAATGTCAAGGTCATAGTCAGGCAACAAATCCTGGCTACCTTGATCTCCAACTTTTAACGAGTGTGTACATGCTTTAATATAAGAACATATAGTTGTATAACTATCAACAACTTTCTTTTTGATGATGGAAACTAGTCACCTTTAACTATAATTTTGTAGAGCTACGAAACATTTTGTAGTGACACATAATTCCTTGGTAGTTAAAGTATAAGAGTGGTAGTGGAATTGGGCTAGTTGTTTCCCATAAAAGAGGATAAGTTTAGTAGTGTGATGAATAGAATCATTTTACCATAAAATCCAACCTGTGGTTGAGTGGGTCTTGGTTCCAAATTCCAAATATGCTAGATGTGGTTCAGCGTAAGAGGATGACTTAATAATGAAGTGTTGAGAAAGAATTGAGACTTGAAGGATTGTGGGAAGAGAGTATGCCATTCAATTTTAAATGTAATGGGAAAATGGTTTGACAAAGTGACATCAGACAATAGTAAAACTAATAAAAGTTGAACTACTCCAAACAAGAAAATAGATTCACAGGAGATCATGGGATGATCAAGAAATTTATAGACTCTGTCAGAAGAAGCCCAAAAATTACTCCATCTATGCAAGACTGCATGTCGATGGAGGCAGTTGGTATTGGGATTAAAAAATGCCTAATTTATTTCACATGTAAAACCAATCCTCATACTCACCACTTGTCCACTAAAAAGATGAAATATTATTCTTATGAAATGCCACCTCAATTATATTAAAATCCTCACACATAACCCGGGTAGGAGGAGGTAACGAGTTAGATATTTAACATCAAAGATGATGTCTCTCCACCACATCATTGGGAATTTAAATATTAACTATCCCAAAAGAATGATTGTTGATTTGTATGAGAACCCAAACAATTATGTACATTCGGTCCTCACAAGTACTAACTATTGCATCTTTCCACCATGGTTAAATAAGGGTGGCTAGCTCTCCACGATCAACTTCATGGTTAGAAGAAAAAAATAAACTATGTAATACTGAGCCAAAAAGAAACAATCATGACTTCATGAAGGCAAAAAACATCAATTATAGGAAACTTTTGACAAATATATCACACGTAATACTTGAGTGATTGGTCTATGAGATCTCAAAAATTCCATGAGATGAACCTTTTTCCAAGACATCATTCATGCCATCCTCTTCCCTAACAAAGGAGAAACCATTATGAAAGAAGTCACAATTTGAATGGAAAGATGGATAAAGATCCTTAGGGATCACCTATGTTTTTTGAGGCCTTTAATCTACTATTTCATTCCTCCATGCAAGGTTGCGAGAAAGATGTAAGGAACATGAATCACTAGAAAAAAATAAATTTAGTTGTGGAGTATGAACTCCCGGTGTGGGAGAAATAGAATCGTTGTGTAATTTTTCTTGCAGAACATAAACAAGTGATGGAGTCTCCTATGAAATAGGGTTTGAAACCCCCTTTGAGAGAGAAAAACTCTTAGAAACCTTAGGTGGAACTGGCTCTTGAGGTGGAGAACTAGAAAAACAATCCTACATTGGTTGGAAAAATAGAGTGTATTTTGATTTTTGCACCACACTTGTCCAACATGCATCTACATTAGGGGTGTTTGGGGTCTAAAAAGAAATAGTCTCCTTTAAGGAAGATTCATTCCTTGGAGTCACGAGAGGACAATCCTTAATCTTATGTTCAATAGACTGATTGCAGAAATATGTATTGGGAAAATTCAAATACATTAATAATTATGAAAAAATTTACATACCAATCTAAATCTCAATTGTCTCTTTGAGCTCTTGGGTGAGGTTAATTTCCACATAAACCCTCTTTTGAGGGTGAACATTGAAGGAATGGTTTGGCTTCGTACAACCAACTCTACCAAGGGCTTGAGCAATATTTTGAAAGAAAGGCCAACAAGGCATTGGAAGACCTAAGAATTTGATCCAAATGGGGACCTTAAGCATGTTTTCATTAGAGACTAAAAATTCTCATGACCAGGGTAGAAAAACTAGCAAGGACGAATAGATAAACCAGAGGCCATTTTTTATAACACCCTCAACATGATACGGGTTCCCAAAAAAGAATAGGAATAAACCCTTGGTAATATTTTGAATGCCATCTAGGCAGACCCCATGAGGGGTCCTGCATTAGCTACCCAGTCCCGCAACACACTTTCGAGGGGAACATGATAAAAAATCCTACTAAAGCACATTTTTCAAGCCAATCACAAGATTATCAAAATCCTGATATGGTCAGACAACATATGTGGTAACATTAACCTTACTTGATGGAATAATTTTGCTACAAACTTTTGTGGACATTTTATTGGAGGAGCCATTATTTCCCAGTGCCAAAACTCTAGCGCCAACAATAGTAACTGTTGAACTAAAGTTGCTCGAAGCCATTAATAACATTAATAATTCTTCCAATTAATATGGTTTGAAAGAAATTGGAGTATAAATAGTACAAAACCCTAGAAGACAACCTAGCAAAGACAATTCATAGAATAGAAGAGTCAACCCATCACTACTAAGCATTACTTGATTTTTAATATCTCCATCAATGTTTACATAGTCCATCAACTGCATTATTCCTCTAGATATTTTTAGTTCACGTAAACCCACATCACTACTGAATAGAATTTCATGCCAATATGCATGCTAGAAAATGCATCTACATACTCGTAGACACCTTTCCGTTATCTTTGATACCAATTGTAAGTGCAAATATTGATATTTTATTATTTCAAATTACTTCCTTAAAAAGGAAATACAAACAGACCAATACAGATAACCATTGACAGTTACAAAATCTGAAAAGGCTAACAAAAATGATAGAATCTTATTTCAATACGCCAACAATCACCTCTTACTACCTCCATATATGTACCATCAAGCTCAAAAATGTGGTTCAAACAAGACACCTGCGTCAAGTAGAATGCATACACATAAATTCAAATGAGTAATCCTCCAGATTAAAATTCACAAATACCACAAGATTTTGGTTGATGTGATATGAGTTTCAACAGTCATTCTTCGTTGAGGGCCATCAAGTGCAAATTTTTTAGGCTCTATTTAAGATGATATGTCAATTCATATTTTTTTTAAATCTATTTCATATTGTATGTCAATTCGGATATTGAAAAATAAAGGGAGAAAAAATGAGAAGTTTGAGCGATATTTATGATTAAAAAATAGGTGAAATTTAAATTTAAATATATTTTACAAGTCAATGATTAGTTCATTTCAGTGGTGTAAATTCAAAATAAAATTTGGATTCAAGTAATGGATGAAATAATTTATTCTATATAGAAGAATGATATACAACATTTAGTGAATATTCAAGAATGGAAAGATGTGATAGAAGTAGAGTGGGTCTAGAAGACCAAATCAAGTATAAATGTGTTGCAAGAACATAAATCAAGGCTATTAGAAAAGGATTTTTTTTTAACAAAACAAAGTTGAATATAGTCAAACAAATATCAAGTAGATTGAATATAATAATAAGAATAATATTGGCAATATTAACATAAAATGAGTGACTAGTATACAAAGTGGATCTCTCTGAAATGTTAGATTCCCTCCAGGCCCAATTGGCATCTGGAAGCTACCTGCCCTAGATTGAGGTGGAGGAGGAGTTGACTAGACACAAGTGGCAGGAAACCCTGAAAAAAGAAGAAATCTACTAGAAGTAGAGATCCAGAATCCAGTGGCTTGCTGAAGGGGACAGGAACACGACCTTCTTCCATAGGTCTTCCAACATCCATAAAAGAATAAATACCATCTCTTCTATTATGGATGAAGGAGGGAACGAAGTTAAGGAGAAGGACAAAATTAACCAGGTTGTGGTTAACTACTTTAAGGGGTTGTACTCTGAGAAGGGCCCTACATGTTCGAACAACATCCAAAACCAGCTCTTGGACCACATCCAAAGTGCTATTACTCTTAGTGATAATGACATGCTTATGAAGCGGGTCTCTGACAAGGAGGTCAAGAAGGTGGTCTTCGCTATGGGAGCTTACAAAGCCCCCAGACCGGACGGATTTCCTCTGGCATTTTTTCAGGAATATTGGGACATTGTCGGCATTGATGTTACCCAGGCTGCCAAAGACTTATTTAGGACTGGGCGCCTTCTTAGACAACATATTCAAACCTACATTGTGCTTGTCCCTAAGCATGAAAATCCTACCTCTATGTTGGATTTCAGACCCATTAGCCTGTGCAATACCTTCTACAAGATCCTGATTGGCAGAATCAAGCCTCTTCTAGACAAGATTATCCGCACTACTCTGAAAGGTTTTGTGCCGGGTAGATAGATCCTAGATGCAGCTATTGCCACCCATGAAATTATCCATTCTATGGAAAAAAGAAAGGTCCCAAGTATGGCCTTTAAACTGGATATCTCTAAAGCTTATGACAAAGTTAACTAGTCTTTTGTGATTAAAATTCTTGCTAAAATGGGCTTTAATGAGAAGGTTATCTAGATTATACAAGAATGTACTCAAAATGTTAGCTTCTTTGTTCTTGTCAATGGATCCCCTACTGGCTATTTTATTCCAGAGAAGGGTAGTAGACAGGGAGACCCTCTCTCCCCCTACCTCTTTATTATGGTGGCTGATGTTGTTAGCAGGAATCTATGTATGTTGTCCGCTATGGGAAGAATAAAAGGCATCAAACCTGCTTCTACCCTTCCTCAAGTGGTGTTAGAACAGTTTGTGGATGACACTTTCCTCTTTGGGTATTCTTCAGTGATTGAGGCTAGACAATGCAAACAAATCCTTGAAAGTTATGCATGGGCTTCTGGACAGTGTATTAACTATCAAAAGAGCTAGTTGTTCTTCTTCAATACCCCCATGGAGTTAAAAAATAAGGTGCTTCAAATTCTGGGTTGTCTGGCAGCTTCGCTTCCTTCTACCTACCTTGGCCTCCCCCTCACGGTCAAAGAGGTGTCCCAAGATTTCTAGAATTCTATGCTTGAAAGATCCCAGAGGAAACTTGTTGGTTGGAAGGGGAATTTTTTAAGCAATGCTAGCAAACTTCAGCTAGTGGCCTCCACTCTCCAAGGGATCCCTATTTACTTCCTATCCCTCTTTAGAATCAGAAGCAACATGGTTGATAAACTTGAAAGGATTCAGAGAACCTTTCTGTGGGCGGGGTCTGAAGAAAAGAGGAGGATTTCTCTTGTCAATTGGGACATTGTCTGCCTCCCGAAAAGAATGGGTGGACTGGGTCTAAGAAAAATAGGTCTAATGAATAAGGCCCTTACTACAAAGGTGGCATGGAAGCTCATAGAAGGAAAAGTGGATTGGTGTAGATTAATGGAAGCTAAGTATCTCCAAGGAAATCCCTACAGGAGGATGTTCCACAATAGTGACCTCCCTAGCGGATCCAAACTCTGGATAAACATATGTAAATGTAAGACGCTTCTGTCTAAAGGAGCTTTTTAGCAAGTTGGAAATGGGAGATCCATCAGATTTTGGAATGACCACTGGATCATGAATCAACCTAACTTGGGCCATAGATTCAAACCCCTTATGGACTATCTCAAACTTAGCCTGGGTAATAGAGTCTCCAGTTACATAAATGGTAGAGACTGGAAGGATATACCTAATCGGTTAAGGGACAGACCAGACCTGCAACACTTGGCCAAGGATCTCATGGAAAAATTTACCAATATTAGAATTTGATGGCGTGATGACTCTATTATCTAGGCCCCCACCTAGGCTGGTACTTTCTCTGTTAAATCTTCTTACAATCTGCTTCTGAAGGAGGATAGTAACCCAGGGGACTAGAAGAAGGTGTGGATCCCTCAACTCACACCGAAAATAATTTTTTTCTGGTGGATTCTAATGCATGGTAAGGTCCTAACCCAAGATAATCTCATAAAGAGAGGCTTCTCCATGGAAAACAAATGTGTCCTATGTAAGAAGGAGGAAGAAATGGTAAACCACCTTTTCATCCACTATGACTATGCCACCAGCATTTGGCAAGGGATTATCGGCAAATTGGGTATCTTGTGGGCCCTGGGCAGAGAAGTGCATCAATTTAACTACTGGAGATCCCCTTCCAATCACCCCCTACTCCAACTCTTCTGGCGTATGCTTCCCCCTCACATATGCTGGACCATTTGGAAGGAAAGGAACAACAAGATTTTCAGAGAGAATAGTAACCAGCCTGAGACCAGTCTCCATATTAGAACTAAGCTCCTGTGTGAGAAGGCCAGGATGGCTAAATGGAATCTCCCCCCTGTCCTCCTGTTAGCTGGGAAGTTAGAATTGCTAACAGCTAGAACCTCTTAGATGGGTTCTCTAGGTTTCACGATGTGAAAAGGATAGCTAGAAATGCTACCAGATTGACCGCCCCTCCCAAAGGATGGACAAAATTAAACTTTGATGGGGCGGTAAATAATCTTGGTCATGGAGGGGGTGGTGTGCTGAGAGATCACAATGGCACTTGCCTGTTGGCTTATGCTGGGCCTATCAATAACTGCACTGTCACCCAGGCAGAAGGAACGACCCTTCTCTGGGGGATTAAATTTGTGAAACAAATGAACTTCAGATAGCTGGAAATCAAGGGGGATTCCAAAGTGGTTGTTGAGACCATCACTAGTTGTACTAGTGCAGGATGGCATGCTAGACCTATCATTATGGAGATCAGTGAGCTTCTCAACATCTTCCAGCGCATGACTATAGGTCACACGTATAGAGAGGGGAATTAGGTTGCTGACTCATTGGTAGCAATAGGCCTAAAACAAATCAAACTAAATAGTTGGAGGGTGATTAGTGACTTACCTCCGGTGACTCAGCAACTCATCGTGGGAGAAATGAATATTACTATTTAAATGTGCCAGGCTATCATATTCATTAGGAATCCTTACTCGATCACGTGCTGGCGTGTTCGGGTGATTTTCATGATTATGAAAAGGAGAAATCAAATTCCCATAAAGAATTATCATTACCTTTTGAATGTGTGGAGTAAGAACTATTTGAATCAGAGGGTTTTTTTGGCTATCCTTGGCATTATTGCTATTATTGCTATTAATGGCACCTCGAGATCCATTAGATCTGGCGGCACAGAGCCCATTTTCAAAAACTTTCAAGACCAGCATTTTAAGTTTAAGCTTTCCTCAGAAAGGCTTTTATACAAAAACAAGTTGTTTTTTATGGCCTGCAAAAATGCTTGGCTCTTAGATTTCAAAGATATTCTGGCGCAGGAGGAGAAGACCCTTGAAATGGGAGGCAACACTCTCTGCATTGAGCATGATAACATCGACAAGGCTTTCACTTCTAATGTGTTGGTGACTCATTACTGCAAAGAAACAGGCATATGGGGTTTCATGGAGAGAATGAAAGGTGGGCATGACGAGCGAATCTCCAAACAATTTGTCTCTTCCTGGTACAACAAGAGTGTCTCAATTTGGGGCATCCACTTCCAGCTGAATGAAGAGGTCATAGCCAAGGTGACTGGGCTCCCTATGGTGGGGAGGAAATACAAAAAGACCAGTCAGACTCTCGACCCTACCATCCTCAAATAGTTTTTCAAGGATGGTGAGCTACCGGTGAGAAAACAAGGAGGATTCAACATGGAGGAGCTACCAGACTTCTGGCCGAAAATTAGTCTCATTGTGATGAAGTATTTCACGCTGGAAGGTAAGTTCACTATGTTTTACAACTACCACTTACCGTTCCTAAATCATATTAGGAACAAGGATTTAATTTCCATACCTTTCTATCTTTTGCACTCCATAGAGAGTAATGTCCTTGATATTAAAGGAAACCCTAATAGAGCTATCCTCCATCAGGGCCTCCTTCTCTGCCTCTACCAGTTTCACAAAGCTATCTTCCTGGCACCCCAACCCCCTCTGATTAACTAGATGATGCCCTAGGAGGAGCCCCTAGCCAAAACTAAAAATCCCACCCATTCCTCCTCCCAATCCATCTGTATCACCCAGGAGCCTATGCTGGCTGAGAAAAAGGGTACAACCCACAAAAAAAGTGTTAAAAACCCTCTCAATAGGAAGGAGGATCAGGAAGAGTCTTATGTCTCTGATTCTATGGAGTACAAAGAGGGGAAATGATGCAGGAGCATCCTGGGTGTAAGGGCAATCTTGCATCACCCAAAAATATTTCTGTTTTCTTTTCAATAAGGGCTACTTTGTGCAGAGCTGCTATTTATGGAAACTTGCTATTTTTAGTAAGTTGGTCATACGATCTCAGAATGTTCTGATTTTGCATGTGGAGGTTCATCTCAGTCATATTAACCTGCCAGTAAAGTTTCATGGCTAGATCGAGTCTGGTTTTGAAGATATTAAAAATTTTCGGTATTGAAAACAGGGTATAGAAACTTCGGGCTCAATTTTGAAGGCTTTAGAGGCCCCGGATGAGGTTGGAACTTGGGTTGAATGATGCTTGCATGATTCAAGAGTTGTAGAGCACTTTGTGGCCTTTCCGAAATGGGGTTATAATAGTCAATCGGGTCAACTGGTGATGACTTATGGTCT
The DNA here is from genome assembly GCA_018584345.1 of Thuja plicata. NCBI lineage: Eukaryota > Viridiplantae > Streptophyta > Pinopsida > Cupressales > Cupressaceae > Thuja > Thuja plicata. The sequence continues at coordinate 1,980,201 of MU226225.1, forward strand.
CCGGAAGTTGGGCCACCTGAAATAGCAAAAAATAATTTTCCTTCAAAATTTTTGGGTTTCAAAAGT
>MU226225.1:1980316-2021089 GCA_018584345.1 Thuja plicata
GGCTAAATTTCTGGAACCTTCTCGGGCAGTGGAAATTGCCTATATAAAGAAGGCCCGTAGTGTTGTCTTAGGCAGTTCGGGACAGTTCTGGGTAGATCTGGGTAATAATTCGAGGCTTTGTCCTATAAAATATTGTAAGGGGAATGCCCATGTGGCTTTGCATATTGTAATTCTGAAAGTTTGCAATTCCACACTTGTGGAGATAATAAGAAGCCCATTTTCTGTTCTTGCAAATTGTTGTTGCTTCTCTGTTTCTGTTATGTGTTTGTGGTATTAAGGGGAGCACCCTTCATCAGGAAAGAGGCTAACAGCACTCCTGAGACTAATTATAGGCCCAAAATGTGAAAAATTATAGTGAGCTAGGTTAATCTGGAGGTGGACTTAAGTGGCTCAGGTCGCCGAAGGTCAAATAGAATTGCCAAGGAACATTGTAAAATTAGGATGATGGAAGCAGCCTCTAAAGAGCTTTCCCTGTCTGAAAATGACTCCCACTCCACTAAATCCAAGAAAGGTTCCTCAGATGGCTATATGAGTCCCCCTAGGACTGGTAACACTCCTCTGCCCAACCTCCAGCAAACCATGGAAACCCCCAATAACCCTAGCCTGCCCCTGAGTCCTCCTCAGGATCCTCAGGATAAGCCCCATATCGCGGCCATGGAGGACAAAAACAAATTTAAAGGCACCCTCGAAAGGAGGTTCTCGAATTTGGACAAGGATATTGTGGAGATTAAGAAGAATATGCAAGATTTGATGAACCATTGCATGAGGACCAACAAATTTGTCCTGAAGGTCATGCATGCTTCGGCTACGACCCACTGTCATGTGTAGGAAAAGCTGGCGGGCAGCAGGCTGGAAGCGGATGAGGACAACAAAGATTTGTTCCTATTTTTGCATGAGGAGTGGGCTAGGACCCTGGTGTCTAAATATCTGGGTGGGAAGAACTAATCTCTGGTGTCCATGTGTTGGTTAATTTTGACTGGGCTTGGCCCTCGGATCCCATGTTTTGTGGTTCGGGATAATGTTAGTTTTTATATATTTTTGTGTAGCCCTGCGTGGCTTATAACTGATACTTTTTATGCTACTATTCGTCTTAAGCACTCTAGTTTAATCTTGTTGATTAGTACTATGGTTTATGTTTTTGATAGGGGCAGAGTTAGATTTGGTGATTATGTTGTTAAATGTTCTACCTACTCTGACTAGTTCCATTAATATTCTGTTAATGTGCTACTAGTCCTTTGTTCCATGGGCCAGCACCCTCTTGATACTTTATCTATAAAAAACAAGCTCAACAGATTCAAGAATTCCCTAAATGGACTAAAGCAAGCTCCTAGAACATGGTACAATGGAAAGAATGGGTTTAGTAGGAGTTTCAATGAACCTACATCGTATTAAAAGATAAATTAAAATGGTACATTTAAATTTTATATTTAAATGTTAAGTATTTGATATATAAAAACTAATTTTATAGTTCAATTGTTTAAATGAGCCATGGAGAAGGAATTTCAAATGACCAATTTGAATCTCATTACATATTTTCTTAGCATTGAGGTGAATTAATTTGAAAATAGGATATTCAATTCTCAAGAAAAAATTTCCAAAAGTATTTTCAAAAGAGTGACTATTTAAAAATTGTAAGTTTGTATCGACACTATGTCTTAATAAATTTTAAGGTAGTAAAGGAGGACAAAGATTGAATTTTAATCGAACATTATATAAATGACTCATGGTGGTCTAATCTAGGCTAGACATCATGCAGTGTTGAAATAAACCTAGGTGTGTGAGTGGTAACATAAATCATGGGATTCTATACTCAAGTTTGGATGAATTAAAACTCCTAACATACATAGAAAATATTATGTAAAGAGTATTGACGATACAAAAAGTACATTTATTTATATTTAACGTTTGAATAGGTGTGGTTTTTTTAGGTTTCTAAAATATCAACTCAAACTCATTTTTTTGCATGTAGAAATATAATATGTAACAGCAATAGGAATATGTAACATTCATAGGAGTATTATGTTAAAATAGAATATGTGGCAGCAATAGAAATATGTAACAGCCATAGGAGTATTATGTTTTTGATAGAAAAAGCAGCAAGAGGGTGCTGGCCCGTGGAACAGAGGACTAGTAGCACATTAACAACATATTAATGGAACTAGTCAAAGCTAAAATCAATTTAGCAGGATATCACAAACACCAAATCTAGTTCTGCCTCTATCAAAAACAAAAGTAACAGTTCTACTCCAAATGATTAAACCAGAGTAATTGCTATCAACAGTAGCATCAAAAGTATTGTCAATAAGCCTCGCAAGGCTCAACCAAACCAAAATAACAAACTTCAAATTAACCCCAAACATGGAACAGGGGAACCGAGGGTCAAGCCCAGCCAAAATAACCTCAACCATAGGCAGCAACATTATTTCTTCCCTCCCAGCTGTTTAGACAGCAAGGTTCTCGCCCACTCCTCCTGGAGGAACAGGAACAAATCCTTGTTATCCTCGCCTGCTTCCAATTTTCCATCCGCCAGCTTTTCCTACACATTATAGAGGTTCGTCGTCGAGGCATGCATAACCTTCAGTGCAAATTTGTTAGTCCTCATACAGTGGTTCATCAGGTCCTGCATATTCTTCTTAATCTCGATAATTTCTTTGTCAATAATCACAAAATTTCTTTTAAGGGTGCCTGTGAAATTGCATTTTTCCTCCATGCCAGACGAGAGAGGTTTATCCTAGGGATCATGGTGGGGGCTTTGGGGTGGGGTGGGATTCTTGGGGGTTACCGTAGCTCTCTAGGGGTTGGTCAGGGGAGTATTACTAGTCGGGCTCATATAGCCTTTCGAGGAATCATTTCTGGAGTTTGTAGAGTGGGAGACATTTTCCATCAGGGAGAGCTCCTTGGAGGCCGTTTCCAACATCTTGATTTTGCATTGTTCCTTGGCTATTCTATTAGACCTCCGACGACCAGAACCGCTTAGGGCCACCTCCAAATTGACCCGGGTTTCCATCATTTTCTATTTTTTGGGCTTGTAATCCGTCTCAAGTGTGTTGTCAACCCCTTTCCCTTCAATGTAATCCACGGAATCAGAAACATATGAATCCTCCTAGCCTTCCTTCTTATAGGTGGGAATCTTAATACTTTTTTTACAGGTTTTTTTCTCCGACTTCAAAGGCCCTTGAGTGATACAGATGAACTAGGAGGAGGAATTGGTGGTTTTTTCAACTTTTTTAGAGGGCTTCTCCTGGGGCATCATCTAAATAATCAGAGGGAGTTGGGGTGCCGGGCATATGGCTTTGTGAAACTGGAAAAGACAGAGGAGGAGGCCTTGGTGGAGGATAGCTCTGTCAGGGTTGCTTTTGATATCAAGGATATTACTTTCTATAGAGTGCAGAAGATAAAACGGTATGGAAATTAAATCTTTGTTCCTAATATGACTCAGGAAAGGTAAGTGGTAGTTGTAAAACACCGTGAACTTACCTTCAAGCGTGAAATACTTCATGATAATGAGACAAATTTTTGGCCAGAAGTCCGGTAGCTCTTCTCTGTTGAAACCCCCCTGTTTCCTGACCCGCAGCTCCCCATCTTTGAAAAATTGTTTTAGGCTGGTAGGGTCGGCAGTCTAACTAGTCTTTTTGTACTTTCTCCCCACCATAGAGAGCCTTGTAGCCTCTGTGATGACCTCCTCATTGAGCTGGAAGTGAATGCCCCCAACCGAGACACTTCTGTTGTTCCAGGAGGAAACAAACTATTTAGATATTCTCTCGTCATGTCCACCTTTCATGCGTTCCATGAAACCCCAAATTTCGGTTTCCTTGCAATAATGGGTGACCAGCGGATCAGAAGTAAAGGCTTCATCAGTATTGTCAGGTTCGATACGGAGAACATTACCCCCCATATCAGAGGTCTGCTCTTCAAGTGTTGAAATATCTTTGGGGTCTGAGAGCCGACTGTTGTTGCAGGCCATATAAAACCACTCTCTTTTACAAATCCATTTCAAAAAAAGCTTATACATAACCTGTCGGTTTTGAGAATTTTGGAGAATGGGCTCTGTATTGTCAAATCTAACGGATCTCCAAGTAACATAAATAGTAATAATAGCATTACTACCATTAATAGCCAAAAACACCTTTTGACACTGACAACGGTCACTCTACACGAACAAAAGGTAATGATGGAACTTTATGGGAATTTGAGTTTTGCCTTTCATAATCATACAAATTACTCGAATACGCCAACACGTGATCGAGGAGGGGTTCGTAATAAATAAGCCAACCTGGCACATTTAGACTATACTATTCATTTCTCCCTCGATGAGTTGTTGAGTCATTGGAGGTAAATCACCAACTAACATCCAACTATTTAGTTTGGTTTGTTTTAGACCAATTGCTGCCAATGAGTCAGCAATTGAGTTTCCCTCTCTGTAGGTATGGCCTATAGACATATGTTGGAAGCTCTCAAGAAGCTCGCAGATCTCCAAAATGATAGGTCTAGCCCGCCACCCCGCACCAGCTCCACTCTTGACTGCCTCTACTATCACTTTGGAATCCCCCTCGATTTCCAACTGTCTGAAGTTCATCTGTTTTGAAGTTCATAGGAGTATTATGTTAGGACGAAAGAGTGTCAACAATTTTGAGGCACAAACAAAACGTAATAAATATATTTTCTGACAATAACTTTACAATTGCACATAAATATATTCTGTCACAATAACTTGACAATTGCATTTGGAAAAATATAATATTTCATAGAACCCTATATATGAACATAAAATACTGGTCGGGCTTAAACATCACACACTAAGCTTTGACTTAGTGTGTGATGTCTCGCGTGGGACCTGCTTTAACACATTCTTCTTCCGTTTGCCGTTAGCAGTCGGTTTGGTGAGTGTGGTAAATATAAAGTTTTAAATTTCATTTTGCCGCCCAGCGGCACATAGTTCAAAGCTACAACGCTGCGGACATCAACTGGTTGTCGCGCAGCAAACAAGTCTCCAAGCAGCGTTGTCCCAGCCTGTGCAAACGGAAAAGCAAGAAGAATATATAAATTTTGTTAGATGTTACAGTTGGAATTTGGAAATGCTCTGATAGACATTTGTGCAAACTGTAGAAGCAAAGGCAAGGCACGTGAACTGTTTGACTGAATGCCTTCAAGAAATCTATTCTCATTTATTCCCTGATTTCAAGGTATTCACAAAATAGATTTGTTTAGAAGGCTTTAGGAACTTTCAACCAAATGCAATTGACAGGTATAAAAATGCTAAACAGGTATGTAGGCTCTGCACAACATGGATTTTTTGTTTTGTTTTAAGGATTACAAACTTTGAAGCAGATGCAATTTGCAGGTGTAAAGCCAAACTCTACAATTTTTGCCAGCATCCTCCTTGCCTGTGCGGAAATAGGAGATTTGGAACAAAATATGCACACCCATTATCAGCATTCGCAGTTGCAACTGCCTTGGTAGACATGTCTGCATAACGTGGAAGAAAATACAAGGCGCATACTGTTTTCCAGAATGCCACCAATAAATCTGTCTTTTCTCATGGATGATACGATTTTTCCCAGCATTCCCGACATGAGCATGATACGATGGCTTTAAAACCTATAACAGCAAACCACCAGAGCGTGGACTGTACTCTTACACATTCACAATATTCTCATACCGTCAAAGTAGCGGATGGAGGAATTTTTTCTGATTTTATACATGCAACTGCTCTGTTAGACATGTATAGGAAATGTGAAAGTGTAGACAAATGCAAATCATTTGACAATGTGCCTCAAAGAAAGGAGGTCTCATGGAATTCTATGATTGCAGGACATGGGCAACGAATCTTCCGAAGTAAATGAAATAATTCGTAATTCTAAATCTAGGATTTCTACTGCCTGTGTCAAACTAGAAGTTTTGATGGTTATGAGCATAGATCTATTATGCTATAAAACATGTCTTACTTTCAGTCTCTCCTTTTTTTTTTCTTGGTCAGCTCTTTGCACTTGATTATCAAGTCGTCCTTCAATTTTTTATAATAATTTTTTTTAACTTCATTTTCACTTTCATAAGATTTTCTTGGGACATTCTTCTATTAATCTAATTTCAAACTTTTCTTTCTCTTAAGATTCCTAGGTAGTATATTTTTAAGTTTTTGCTTTTTTATTTATATTATTTGTCTATTTTTTCATTGAAGAATTTATTTGTTTATATTAGTTTTCTATATTTGATTTCTTGAATTTTCTAACATTTTTTCTTTTACTTTTAGTTAATTTAACATTATAGATTATATTTAGCTAGAAAATTATTAACTTCGTGACCATGGCATCAAAACATTCTTATATAACTATTAAATTTTGGACAATTAAATATCATGTATTTTTTTACCAAAAAAATCATGTAGACTTTCCCTTCTACCTTCATTAGCATACTATCCTAATTTACATAGTTATAAGAGTTTGGCATTTTCATCCTTCCTCTTACTTCATACCCCTATTATTATTATAGTAGCCTCTCCTACTACCTCCTTCTGAACAGTTCTCACGGTAACCTATAGAGGGTCCTATTCGTGAAATTTTGTAAACTTATTGACATTAAGAGATGACTGGGTTTCATTTTTACTTAATATAGAGTAGATATATTTGGATTTAAGAAATGGGCTAAAGATAAATTTTGATAATTTGTATAGGCTTACATATGTAGAGTGGTCATTCTTAGAGATGATAATATTGGAATAAGTTGTGAGGATACCATTAATGTGATCATTCAATATAGTGTTATATAACAGTTTTAGCTATTAGGTTCCCAACCAAGTCATAGTATATATATTCCCTATGTATAGGGAGAGTGGAATCTCACTGGCTTAGACATTTACAAAATTATTGGAGTGCATATCATAGGATATAGTTTAGCCCTTAGTGAGCCAATGGGTAGTTAAATTTTGATAAGTGGATTACTTACTTTAAGGATTAGCCCAAATATGAGCCCACTTTGCGGTTTTCGAAAGTGGATGAGCAATCTCATTGACATGGTTTTGGGAAGTGGGGGAGCAATCTCATAGAAATTAAGGATAAGGTCATTTCAACCATTTGAAGGCCATCTTGATGATCCTTTCCACTTACCTCACATGCAATAAGGAATTAAGATAATTATTGTAAAAGTAGGATCTGATAGTCATGGATATAAAGATATGTGGTTGGGAAGTCAACATGTTATCTCATACATACAAGAGGCTAAAACATGATTGTGTAGCTAGGAATAGGGTCCCTCAACTTTTCCATGGTTATCATGGGGCGCTTACTTTATGATGTGTACCATTTTTAGAGAGATCAAGGGACCAAGGACAAGGATGCTCCTAGGGACATGATATGGGAAGATCTACCTTATTTTATGTATTTTACTATTTGTTCTCAACTTATACCTATACACACGAATATTGATAGTTATGGACACATGACCAACTTTTAGGAGGGTGATGAACTCACTTACTTTGCATGTAACAATGTGATATTGTTTTTAGATAGGTAAGGGAGGAGAGAGTTTCATCCAATAATCTAATCCAATAATAATTTAAAGGAGCTTACATTCTTATATATCTTGATAATAGATCCCAATTTTTCAGAAAATCAAATAAATATTATAGAAATTAAATTAAAATTATAAAAATATATTATGTATTTAACTTCTTATATAATAACTCTCATAATAAAAAAAATTATAAATTCATTTTTCTAATAACAATAGACCTATTTATCCAAACTAAACCAAACATCTCAAAAGGAAGATCATTGGCTGCTGATTGATTCCATCAAACTTGATTATAAAAAATCCTATGCTATGAATTATTGTTCCTTAATTTTAAAATAACCCACTACCTATTGACATTTAAATACAGAGTTCTACGGAAATATTTATAAATTAATAAGGCCATTTGAAAGAAAATTCTGTTGATTTCTACAAGTTGGTTTTCATTACTTTAAAAAAAAGTCTAAGAAAAACTCTTGAAGAGAGCACTGTGTATTTCCTATTGGTATAGGAATATGGCTGATCAAGTGTCTAGACAAGAGTTAGATTCTCATAGGGATGAATTTGTTGAAATCGTATCATCCATGATAAAAGACAGATTTATTGGTGGCATTCTGGCAAACAGTATGCTCCTTGTATTTTCTTCCACGTTATGCAGACATGTCTACCAGGGCAGATGCAACTGCGAATGATGATAATGGGTGTGCACAGTTTGTTCCAAATCTCCTATTTCCGCACAGGCAAGGAGGATGCTGGCAAAAATTGTAGAGTTTGTCTTTACACCTGCATATTGCATTTGCTTCAATGTTTATAATCCTTAAAATAAAACAAAAAATCCATGTTGTGCAGAGCCTACATACCTGTTTAGCATTTTTATACCTGTCAATTGCATTTACTTGAAAGTTCCTAAAGCCTTCTAAACAAATCTATTTTGTGAATACCTTGAAATCAGGGAATAAATGAGAATAGATTTCTTGAAGGCATTCAGTCAAACAGTTCACGTGCCTTGCCTTTGCTTCTACAGTTTGCACAAATGTCTATCAGAGCATCTCCAAATTCCAACTGTAACATCTAACAAAATTTATATTTTCTTTGCCCAGGCTGGGACAATGCTGCTTGGAGACTTGTTTGCTGCGCGACAACCAGTTGATGTCCGCAGCGTTGTAGCTTTGAACTATCTGCGGGTGGGCGGCAAAATGAAATTTAAAACTTTAAATTTACCGCACTCACCAAACGGACTGCTAAGGGCAAACGGAAGAAGGATGTGTTAAAGCGGTCGCACGCGAGACATCACACACTAAGTCAAAGCTTAGTGTGTGATGTTTAAGCCCGGCCTAAAATACCATTTCAGTGTAAAATTAATTAACAACAGAGAAATTTATTTATGAGTTTCTAAGTCTGAAAATTAATATACAAACATGTTCACCAAGCCGATGAAACGGAAACCTTTGAACATCTAAAAAAATTATTTAAGCATTCTGGACGACAATAGTTATGATCAAGGAGCAATGCTATAATTACTAATCCTAACCACTGCTACCCTTTTTTATCTCCACAAAAAATAAATCTTCGTTCAGTCCACTTCTGTATCTAATATAATTACTCAACTTCCCTGCTTCATTATGTTTCTCCTTTCGTGTGGGCCTCTCCTCCTACACATGGGTCAAGATAGGATATATGCCCAATTTTTTTAAACCAACGGTCCTGTTTTTTTTAAGTGATACATGTTTAATGTCTTTCTGGATATGCGGGCAGTCTCTGGTACTGGAAGATCATTGCACCCAAGAAAAAAAAAGTCCATTTCAGGGAACAGTTCAAGGAACTACCTACGGGTATAGGCAGTTGTCAGGCAAAATAAATATCTTATAGTTTCTTTAGATAGCTTTTAGTTAATCATTTTCTGGTTTTGGCTGGTGGGTTTTCTTCTATAAATTTTTATATAAATTGTTAGACGCAATATTTTTTTTGAAAATTTTGGATATTTATCTCATACATGAGACAGATAGTGACGGTTGTTTATACCAGTTTTATGAGCTTTAATTAGGATTGGCTCTGAAATCATAATCTTTCTAAGATACTACTTTTATTATATGTTTTTATATATGCTTACTAATATATTTCGACCTCAACCTCTTATTGACCCAAAAAAACCAAAAAATGTCTTTTTAAATTATTTTCACTGTTCAATAAAATTCTTTCAAAAACTTTATATAAGAATATTAAAAAGACAAATTAACATAAACCATAAAATATTATCCCATAGTCTATCTTCTTTTTCTATTCTCTCTACACTACCCTTCCTTACGGGGTCCTCTCAACATAATTCGAAAGAATTGAATTTGAGTTGAGGTTTTGATACAACGTATAGAGTTGTCAATACACTAAAAACCATAAGCATTGGCGAACTTTTAAATTGGCATATTCACCTGTATGAGAGTGATGATCAATCCAGATTTTTTTTTTTTTTTTCTTTACAAAAGATAATAGACCCATAAATTCATCACTATATATAAGAGTTTACATAAGAGATTTCATCTCATTTGCAATCTGGTACTGCATTCTGTCTGCTCGTAAGTACATAAACTCAAAAAACCACCCAACTAGCTTCAAAATTCAAAATTGCAGAAATTACATAACCCAACGATTAATTCAACAAAAAAACGAAAGCATAATCATTCAGATAAAGAAGCGAAAACTCAGTCTGAATTAACCCATTTACATTTAAATTGTTCATCTGTTATTTCTTGCAAAAGCAAGCGTAAATTAATGGATCATATAGTGTAAATCTTTATAAGAAAATACCAACACCAAGAAGTGGATCCCTGTAACATATTTGACGCATAATTGGATGATTAAAGACAATACCGAGTTGAAGCAAAATAAAAATAGTGCCGGTTGCTATGACTTTTAGCGCAACTTTGGATTAATTTGGCTTATTGTATAATGTGTTTATTTGTTTCTAGACTACAGTTTATTAGCAACATATTAAGTTGAACATATTCTTACAACCGTAACTTTTACTATTTAAATTTTGAATTTTATATGTACTTTAATAGTTAATAACCCATTCAAAGTGTAAGATTGCAGGTGCATCAATCATCGGAACTGACAACAAACGGTCAATTGACTTAGAGGAATACTAAAACTGAAAATTCAGTGCTAATTTTTAGGCGATAAGTATTTAAATTTATAACATATAAAAATAAAAAAAACAATAGATGAGTTGTTTTATGAACTATTAATTATAAAGCTCAAAGATAAATGTTTTTCCTTTCTACCATTACTCACTAAAACTGTTGGAAATAGTCACAACTACTCCTTACCCTTTCTTAGCATTAAAACATACATTGAAGAAAGTTATCTCCTCCAACCTGTCCATACTACTATTACCAGCTTTAACACATTTTGTTTGTTGTCTAGAAAATATTATTTCATATTTATCTGTCTCTACCAATATACTGAAATTTCTGTATACCGAATATCATTCTTGTATTTTGAATGCACTCTCTCAGCAGTGTCCACCTCCTGAGAGCTCTAAACTGTATGTCCATCAAAATGATATATGGGTGAAGCTCAGATTATCATACAATTTTTCAGTCTGATGAATATATAAAATTTCAATGTTTGTTTTCTCTTTTTTGCTCCCCTTAATCCTTGTCGAGTAGAGGAAATTTGTTTTTAAAGGATTCATTGTCCAGAAAAGAAGTGTCGATGTGTGAAACCAAGATTTGATATTCGATAGAAGTTGCATAAGGAAGAGTGGAAATCAAGCCATCGCTTTCAATGACAAAGGAAGAATGTGGAAATTGATTTGTGAGAAGCAGATCACAGATGTTAAGAAGCCATCTGCATCTGCAAGAATGTTTGAAGCTGCCAGTTTTAGAGAAAAGTTACCGCAGGATAGATCTAGGGAGTGTTGCAATAGAATGTGAGCGCTGGAATTTTCAAATTTGTTGTTTGCCCGTTGTTTCCCGCAGAGGCTTCCGTTGACCGTTTGGAAGGATAGTTTGCATTATTTTAAGATCGTTCTCAAAAAGGATAGTTTGCATTATTGCCAGTTCTTCCACGTATAAGTTGAAGCCATAGACAAAAGAAGTGGTCAAGGGTTGAAGAAGTTGAATTACTCTTAAAAAGAATGATGGCTGGTCAGAGGTAAGAACTGACAAAAACCATGTAACAGGAGACCAAGCTCAGATACCAAGTTAGAAAACATGGTAAAGAGGAGAAATTCATAATAATGAGCTTTCTTGGATACAGGCTCAGTCAATTGAATTTATAGGCAAATACATAATAGTTGTTGTTTATACTGTAGATCACAGTTATGTGCAATATTAACGTTGGGTAGATGAAACAGTGAGCACATGATAGGTTGGATGGATGTGGGTGGTTGTACAGTTGTTGTACATCTAGTGTTGAGTAGATGAAACAGCGAACACATTATTAATTTAGCAGAAGAAGATCGGTGAGATGGAGGGAGACTTACGGCAGAAGAATAGTGTTAAGAATTCAGAGAAGGTTGAAGGAAGATCTTGTGTGCTGCCAAATCAAGGAGATCGTGCAGCTGTTTTGCAAACCGCCCTAAAACAAAACGAGATCAAATTTCATTTTTAAAAAAAAATTGCCACTGTCCATAAAGATGAATGAGAAGCAGTCGGAGCTCTCAATTGAAGACCATGTTCAAGTGTGTTTGAAGAAATCGAGGGATTGAGGATTGAAGACCATGTTTCCTCGAAGAAGTCGGCTTGTGAAGATCACTGGCTATAAACAAGCCACCTGTGAAAGTAAGAGTAGAAATATCCAACGAAGAGTTGTAGCAGAAGTGCCTCCAAAGTTATAATCACCCTAAGATTTAGAGATTTGTAGAGTTGAAAGAGTTGCAATTTTAAGAGAAGCAGCTTGTAGAAAGAATAGAAGTCATGAGGTAAGTTAATACCATTTTATTTTCTTTGTAAGTGACGATAAGTTCAAAAGCCATCACTGGGAAGTTCGCAGCCACCGATACGAGTTAACATTTTTCAAAGATGTATTGCTAATGACAAACGATATTGTTGTAGAAAACCACCAATAAGATCCAAAGCCACTGCGATAAGAAGTAATGACATTGCCAGAAGGAAGATGGCAGAAATAAGCAAAAAGTAATTCAAATTCTGCAACTATTAGTTGATAAGTTTGAAGATATCCCAAAGAGCTGCGCCAAGAAAAGCTGCTGCAGCAGTTAAAAACCATAGAAGGGAGACAACAAGTGCCGCCCTTCGCAAGTGGAAGGATTGTCACGGCATTGACCGCAGGTTTCGAAAGAGGCCACCGACCCTGATGATCAAAGAGGTAGAATGTATCAGAGATATCCAATGTCCATAGGAAGGTTTATTGTCTTTCAGCTTTTTTTTTTTTATTCTGAGCGTTTGGAAGGGTGTTGATGAGAATTCATTTCACCACCAACCATCAATGCATCGCCAACCAATGCATTTAAAATAGAAACTTCCAGCTCTGTCCATCACCGCCAATCTAGATCTTTCCCCGTCGGACATACATATTAAACACATGAATATTGATTCTATTCTATGACTGTGTATAATTCTACACAATTCTTGAACCTCTATAAAAACAGGCTGCTGTAATTAATCGATTGAACAAAGGGAATAATAATTTTGTTTTGTATTTTATCTTCTGCTGGTGATGGAACTCTCACCGATGCTGTTTGTTGCCATGGTTTTTTCAGTTGTCTAAATTTTAATTTTTTTATCAATGAAATCCAAGGTTATTTGTGGGGTCGTGAATAATCAAAACATGTCAAGTTTTAAGGTTGAAAAAGAATGATAATTCATGGGACTCTTGGTGGTTGTGTCTCCAAACTCTCCTGTTCGTTGTCAGATTGGTGTCGCACTTCGAATTTCTCAAATTAAAATTTATTTACAATTTAAAATTCAAAAATAAAATAAAATCTTATCTTTGAGAAAAGTTAATGGTTAAGGGTCAACATTTTATTCTTCCACCAGGTCAACAACCCAACTTGATTCCAAACCTTAACTTTTGAAGATATATGGTTAATGGTTGGGATTTCAAATTGTGAAGAAGCAAAGCAAAATAGTTGGAAAGTTAAGAGTCAACATTTTCATCTTGCTCAATGTTTCAACTTTTTCAAACTCTAGCTTTACAAAAAAAATTTAAGAAATCTCAACTTCTACCAAAATTTTATGCCCTAATCTTTGTTGGATTTTCATAATAAAATCTGATTGTCTTGAACCTCTTTATTTGACTTTTAATTTAATTCTTCTTTGTTTAATGCAGATGAGTTTAAATCAGATTTCTTTTCTTGCGGACTTTAAGAGATAAGTTCAAATCAGATTTTTTGAAATCTGATTCTGTCTTTGGACAACAATTACTTTATAAAAAGAAGAATATTTTTCTTCTTTCACATGTATGTAAGAAGAATGTAGCAGCATGTTTTAGTTTTTTTCTAAATGCTCTATTTTATCAGATAAGTTTTTTGTAACAGCAGTTATAAATTGATTATTCTGTTAAGTAGCAATTGTTTTAGATAATCTTATAAGAATTTTGAGAAGTTCTTTGAAGTTTGTATGCAGCCCCATATAGATGCAAGTTTATTTTGGTTGTAGAAGTAATTTCCAAATTAATAGAAACAATAAGAAGTTGCATATCTCCGTCTTTGTTCTGTGTTTATGGTATGTCATGTTCTGGAATTTCTTGAATTAATTCATTGCTGAAATAGAGCATCTCTTTGTGAATTTCCAGAATATAGATTGAGTTAATATTCTTTACAATCTTAACCTCTTGAAATTTCAAGAATCTCAACTCAAACCCTTATTTGAAAATAACTATCTTTTAAAAATGGAAAGAAATGATAAAAGCATAGGCCAGATTGGAAGGTGAATGCCTTTATGTCTGATGATAAAGGCAACGGTGTTCATGAATGGCGTACTACACTGGTTGCTTGGTCTGCCAGAAATGGTTTTATTTAAACAAGCAAGAAAATGAAACTTCAAATCAAATGTTAATGGTGAGTGTAACATCGAATTCGACCACCTTTCTTAGCGCCATTCTCTATGCACAAAATGAGAATTATGATATAGGTTATCGATATCCATCAAAACATAATGGTTATCAAGCATTATAGTTGGAATTGCTCCTGTTTACATGTGCACAAAATTTGAAATCATAGACAAAGTGCTTGAAATATTTTTCCAAATGCCTCAAAAACATGCGGTCTGATAGAGTGTAATGATGCAAGATTTGCAGGGAAGTGCAGGGTTTAGAAACTATCAAAGAAATGAAACCAACATATGTAAAGTCGAATTCCACAATCTCAGCCAGAGTTCTCTTTCTCCGACTCAAACCAGTGTATAGATATTCTTCAAAACACAAGGAAGAGGCTCTTGTTAAGAAGTTGTATGGCACCATAACCAACTAATCTACAGATTAAATAAAGAAATGAATAGAAAGAGCATGTGAATTGTTTGACAGAATGCTTCAAATAAAGTCGTCTCAAGGAACAAAGTGAAATCTCTGTAGTTCGTGCACATAATGGCAGATGACATTTGGGTATAAGTATCCACCAAAGCAAATGGACCATTTTGATATGCACAAATCGGTATTTGATGAAATGTCTCCCCATACTGTCAAGCAAATGCAATGCGGCTGCGGTGAAGCCGAATCCCAAGAGTCATCCATATCTGCATAGAGTAGAAAATTTGAATTAACGCATCTACTTTCATTAAAGCACAGTGAAGATTAATTTTTGGACAGATATTACAGTTGGCAATTCTATTCAAGAAGCCAAACTGAAGGGTTTGGAAATAGAGGGCCATGGTCAGTGAACTATTCTACAGAATTTTGCGAAGAAATGATATCTCACGGAATGAAATGTAACGAATGCAGAGTATCCGCAAAATGGATTTGTTGATAAGGCTTTAAAGATTTTTAAACAAATACAATTAGCTTGCTGTAAAGCTGGAATTCACACTCTTTGCCAAGATTCTGCTTACCGTTGTCCATAATGGGAACCTTTGAACTACATATGGATGTCTAACGAAGCATTTAAAGAGAGCATTTGTTTTTATCATATGTTGTAGTTGCCCGACCCGCGTGGCTGCTAATTGTTTCATAGAATGCCGAAGATATGTCATCCTATGGAATGCAATGATTACTAGATATGTCTAAACCGTATATGAAATCAATCCAATAGGGCTAGTGCATGAGCCATCTCCATAACCTTGGTCGCGACCTCTACAAGCGGAATATGTCCAAAATGCGAAAGTATTGAGAAGAGCACGCGTAGAAGGGTAAAACACAAACAAAGATTCGCAGCAAATGAGAGTTGGGAAGCATCGACTTGACATGATATGTTTGACACCAATCCAACTGGCATCAATCGAGCCCGAGCTCCACCTTCTATCCAGCGCATCCCTGTGAACACCAAATACAATCAACAAACACGGTAATGGTTTGACAAAATGTCTTCAAACGAAATGGAAATTTATTATGATGATGCATGTCGCACATGAAACATTGGGTTTGCTCCCCACTGTTCGACCAAATGTCGCCATAAAAATGTAGTGGATTTTTTAAACTTTCGGGATATCCACCGAATGGATTTGCTGGAAAACGTTTTTAAAACTTCATGGAAACTAAAATAGGTTGGATTATAAGCCAAACTCCATGACCTTATCCATCATCCTCCAAGCCGTGCCAATACGGAAGCATATACGAGTGACGCAAACTATTTTACAAAACACGCCCAAGGATTGACATTACAAGAAATCAAATGAACTGATGGAAAGTTTTGCACAAAATGAATTTGTTAAGAAGGCTTTAAAAACTGCAAAAAATTGTAATTGACAAGAAGAGCCTGTGGCTTGTTTGTGTTTAAAAAGTGTTAAAACATAGAGCAGAGAAAAATAGAGGAGAAACTAATAGAGAACTTTATTGATCACAAATGATGAGATAAAAATCTGATGATCATATCCTTACACAATGCCTCTATTTATAAAGGGCTTTAGAAACATCTGGAGTTTATAAAGGGCTTTAGAAACATCTGGAGTAAGAGAACCATCTAGAATGATGGTTCTGGAAGTTTCCAGTTTTACTGTGTTGGTAGGTACCGAGTGCCAACAATGAATAATTAATTTATTTCCAACATCCCCCCATAAATTAATTATCAAAATGTTTTGGATATCCCCCCATAATCAAGAAACGATGGGTCCTAGCTTAGAGCCTTGTTAGGTACCCATTTACAATTCACTTATTAAATTCTTCACATTGTTTCACCAATCACTATTGGGTTTTCACGGATTACCCGTAACCAATGTTCAAGTTTGAAGTACTTTTTCAGTCACCACAAACTTTGTACCCAAGTGGTTTTAGCTTACCACAAACCTCACACATGAAATAGAAAGTGGTTTAAGGATGACGATGAACCAAAAAACAAATGGTTTCAATATTACCACAAACCAAGCACTCACTGGTTCTAATGACCACAAATCATCATTGCGGAGAAACCATCATCAATCTGGGATTTTCTCGATTTGCACATGCATGAAATGTGATTATTGAGTATATATGAAAAGAAATCCATCTCCCAAGATACATGGGTGCCCAGCCGCTGTACTCGCCATTTCTATGACTCCTTTTCGGATATATGGTTCATCAATAAGTTAAAGTGAAAACTTCTGGGGTGTCAGGTACAACCGAGAATGCACCCTTTACAATAACTCAGGTACTATACATTCTTCAACTTCATGATTGCACACTAATTGGCCTTTTTTCAAGCGGCTCCCAAATACTATCAATCACTTCACAAAATGAAAACATCAATTTCTTGAGGGATATCTCAAAAACATTCTTCAACTCAAGTACTTTGGAACTAGGACACTCAAAGCTAAAACAACAATTTCTTGAGGGTTATCACTTCAACAATTTACATGACCACTATTGACAACAACACATTTAGACAAACATTTTCCCACAAACACTCATTTCTCCCAACATATATTTCTCACAAGATAACAGCCTATTACAAACACCAAACACAGACCTTATTTCTTAGATTTTTTAACACCTCCTCCATAGTGTTTCACTCACACAACCACAAACATTTAAAAACCATATTTAAAAAACTAGGCAAAGATTAAGAAGTCCAATTGGAATCCCATCCAGAATACTAAATCCCATTACAACACGTGCATCAAAGGGTTTATATTCAAATAATTTCAGTCATAATGCTATGTGTAGAGAACATAATGTTACAGTTGTAAATTCCTCTTTGGCGGCTAAACAGAAATCTCCACTTTTCTTCTAATGGAAAAATATTTCAACAATCACATACTAGCGACGCTCAAAATACATACACAAAACTTAGTAAAATCACCCAGTATAAATAGCTTCTTGTGCTCTGTGGTAATTTCCTCTTGTGGCAGCAGCAGCGATTTGCTCTTTTCTCTGGTTGAACATCATTGTACAATGACATCTTTTGCGCCATTTATTGCTTCAACAAAGTACTCTAAACATATCTCTTTAACCTCTAGAGATCTCTATGTTATGGCTGGCTTCCATGCCTTAAAGAGCAGCGAAACACTTCCTCACTTAATCTGATAAATACTTCATCTTGGATCATCAACCATCTGCTCTAATACCATGTTAAAAAATAGAGTAGAAAAAAACAGAGGAGAAACTAATAGAGAACTTTATTTATCACAAATCTGATGGTCATATCCTTACACAATGCCTCTATTTATAGAGGGCTTTAGAAACTTCTGGAGTAAGAGAACCATCTACAATGATGGTGCTGGAAGTTTCCAGTTTTACTGTGCTGGTAGGTGCCAAGTGCCAACAAGGAATAATTAATTTATTTCAAACAGTTTCTCAGATTGCCTCTAAGAGATGGTATCTCATGAAATGAAATGAAACGGTTATGGGTCAACAAAAAAATGGTTTGTTGAAAACTACACAGAAACATTCAGGGAAAAGAAAACGGTGGTCACAAAACTAAATTTCACAATTTCTCCCAA
Source organism: Thuja plicata (assembly GCA_018584345.1). Lineage (NCBI taxonomy): Eukaryota > Viridiplantae > Streptophyta > Pinopsida > Cupressales > Cupressaceae > Thuja > Thuja plicata. The sequence goes on from MU226225.1 coordinate 1,998,847, forward strand.
CTTACATTCATTGTTAGCACACAAAATTATCAAGCTTTGCAATAAGGCATGGTTATCTATTGAAGCATGAAGAATGGAGGACTTTTGTCAAAATTCATGATTGTATACATTCTCATCGAATGCAATTATCAAGAGATTTTTAAGTAAATTAATGAGTGAAGCTACCTTCTATAGTTTTGGCAACATTATCTCCGCTCCTCCCATGTGGCATGTGAAAAATGAAAGCTTTATAGCAGATTGCTAATATCCATCAAAAGCATGAAAGAATGAATGTACGGTTCAAAAATCCCTCATAGAGATGTATGTAATGTTCGAGATCACAGATAGAGATATGCGGATGGTTTCAAACTGAAAACCTCAAAGAAACATCATCTGACAGGATGCAATGGGTATGGGTATATGCACAAAATGCATTTGTTGAACAACTTCAAGGGAAATGTAATCTGACAGGATGCAATGGTTACGGGTATATGCACAAAATGCATTTATTGAACAACTTCAAGGGAAATGTAATCAGAATGTGTGAAGCCAAATTTCAAAACTCTTCTTCGCATCTCCTTAGATCTTTTACAATTAAGATTTGGATTGAAATTTAGATATGCATCGAAGCATTAGAGAACAAAGATTTTTGCTACATGTTGCAATTACAAATATCACCATTAACCTGCATTCAAAATGTGGAATCATACACAAATTGCTAGATTTAATGATAGAAGGCCTTGAACAAATTTAATCTCAGATATGTCAGAATTTACTAATTTGAGATGAAAATTGAGAAAATTGAATGACGCATTATTTCCTATTATGAGACAAAGAGAAAATGTTTGGACAGTGATCATTTCTAAGGTATTCAAAAAGTCATCTAAGGAAAGGCATGCGGAGATGGAAAGCTCCCTCAACCTAGTCAATAACTTGGTCTATTCTCATGTCATATTTTTCAAGTTATCTTTTGTAAAAGTAGCTTGTGTTACTTATTGTAATTAACTAGTCACTATAAAAGTTAGTGTTTTGACTTTGATTTTGTAAAAGTTAGAGTTAGTTTCCAAAAGCATGGATAAATTCCATACTCTAACTTGGATAGTTACTAACCTTAAAAGTTAGTTACAAGGAGGTTGTCTTGTGAGCCTATAAATACAAGGTCATTTGATAATGTAAGGGGGAATAACTTTTTTGCAAAAGGGGAGAAACTCTGCCAAATTGTGTAGAGAGACTTACAAAGAACTTTTATGTTCATACTTCATACTTGAAGGATTTTGAACTTGTATATTTTATATAGAATAACCAAGAATGCATTTGATTCATATATCTTAAATGTGTTTTCTAGTTATTTTTATTGATTTCTCGTATGTTAAATTTATAATCCCTTTGACTACATTAGATATACATAAAACATGAAGCATGTTCACACCATGGTATCTTGGTTAGAAAATGTTGAGACTACCTGTTTCCTCATATGTTGAAAAATGTTTCCTTTTTTTCATAGATTTCACATATCCAACTTATCTAGCAATCAAAACCCCTTTGTAATTTTTTACCATTTGGGAATCTCATATGGTATTCGTATGTCTACTATTGGGGTTTCTGCCATCTATTTCCTTTAGTTTTATTTTGTCTCTTTTTTGTACTTTCTCGTGAAATGTACTCAAAAAATACAAATACCCACATCATACAAAGGAGATACCCCTCTCAAATGTAGAGGAATATTGTGATTAGATAATGATCCAGTTACAATCACTCCAACTATTGGCATGGCAGTCAGTGCTAACAAGGCAAATGGGGTCAATTTTCAAGGAAACATCGCAGTCACGAATCTGTTTATCAATACTATTATAGGTCATCCTCCTAAATGGGATTCCTTTATGGAAAAGATAAAGAAGCTTAAGTAATATTGGAAAGGGGTCCCTATGGCCCTTATGTAGTTTTTATTGTTGGTCTAGTGTACCATTTTTTTCTTTTTTGGTTTTGTGTCTGGTTTCTTTTTTATTCAGTTACTTAGTTGTCGTCTAAATTTTATGTTAATTTCATTTTGGGTCTGGGCCCTATCTAGCTTTAATTAATGAGAACTATGAAGACTGAGCATAATAAAAATAATCTCCTAGTCTATATGACTCCAAATTTACTGAATAGAAACTCATTTTGCTAAACTATCTAGATAACGACATTCCATTCTCTATTAATATGAAGAAAATATATGAGATAAAATTCCACATAAGGAAAAGAATTTGCCTAAAAATGATGTCAAATTCTAATAAGATTTATGAGAGCTTTCATTAATATCAAGTGAGATCAAAATCATGGAATCCATATCACATGTAATCTTCTTCCAAACCAAATCATATGCTTCCTTTAGACCTACAAGGTGGTGGAACCCACATTTACAGATCAATTTGCATATCTAAATAGCGCATGGAAGTATTTTTATACCTATGTTGATGAGATTTATATGTTTTGTATTGCTTTTTCACCCTAATGTTCTTAGTCTTATTTACAAATTCATAATTCTAGCCATTTCATGTGTTTTTGTATTCTTTTTGTTATTTCATATCCTTGTGTATATCTATTCGGTGATTTAATACTCAATGTAGATCAGCAGTTGGCATGATTCTGCAATCAAAAGGTGAAACGATCTTTATCCACCATGTAATCATGTATTGTCACCAAGTGTCCCTAGCCTGCAAGTGCTTTGAGTAATGAAGAAAGATATATGGTTAAATTTTGAAAAAGATCGATAGTAGGTGTAATGCCGCTAAGCATAGATGCGCATTGTTTACTATTCATAGCATCACGCATTGTCGCCACGTGTTCTAGGCACAAAGATGTTTTGCGCAATGAGACAACAAGGATGACAACTGGCATTACTAGATTGGTCAAGTAGGTTGATGAGGATGCACGTTAGTTTACAGCAGGTTAAAGTACATGATACCTAAGTCCTTTCCTTTCAGCACGTGGGTATGATCAATGGTGGTGTTTTAACTAAGCGGAAAAGGTGATCGAGTTTTAAGGGAAGCTTAAGGTTGATCGACAGTTAAAGCATGATGAAGATCGACAGCATGTGTAATCCCACAATCAGAAGATGTACGTTTTTTATCCATCACAGGAGCACGCCTGAACAACATGTGTCCCAGACCCACAAGTTCTAAGTAACGATGATCGACTATTAAAATACGGAAGGAATCAATGGCTGGCGTGTTCCCACGATCAGAAACTAAACACTCTTTATCCATTGTAGAATCACGCGATAATGACACATGTCCTCAATGATGAAAAGGATAATATTCTTGGGTGAGAGTGTTGATATAAAAATCATTATGTCATTTTAATATATTTAAATATGTTTCATGCTAGTTAGGGTTTTTATCTATTATTTGATAGGTTATTATCATTTTCCATGCAGGGATTCAAGGGTTGCGAGTACCATGGCTCTGTCTGATGATGAGACAATGCGACCTTCAGGGACTAAGGCGGATGAGGACATGAGGACATTCTTAAAGGAATATTCACAAGGATGGAGAATTCTTGAGGATGGTCGACAACATCGTTGATTGTGTTTTTGATGCTGAAGTTGTTTAAGACACCATTGATGGTATCCATTATCAAGAAGAGTATATATGGTTATTCCTGGATGAACATATGACCAAAGCACCATGATGATCATACACAAAATCATTTTTTAAGTTATCTTAGACAAATCACAAGTGATTTATCAATGACCATTATTATGAATCCCAACGGTTGACAATCATTTTCAAACAAGGATGTTAATCATTTCTTAATTGTAACTATGATGTTCAGTTGTAGATCTTAGGGTTAGGCTTTAGTTATGAAGAGACACATTGTTCTAAATCTTGTACACATCCCTTAGATTTTATATAAATAAGGATTCCAAGACCATGTGGCGACAAATCATTGTTATCATTTTTTATTTTTATTTTTTATTTTTTTTAATAAGGCAAAAATGGCAGAGCCATTATAATATATTTATATATTTATTAAACTACTTCAAGGGCTCAAGAGGGAAAGAAGCAGTAAGAAAACCCTCTATCCATGCCCATTACAAACCAAATCAATATCTAAAGCTCATGTCTACATAGTAATAACGAAGGCCAGGTTGTAATTAGGAAAATATTTAACATGCTTGCACAATTGCATGACATGTTAATTACAATGGAAAACACCTTGTTTACCCCAAAACATGAAAGTACACAAAAAAACCAGCAAAAAGATGTTACAACACTGATATTCAAAACCTAAATTTCTGCCAATAAAATTGTAGGATTGGAGCCGGATAGAAACCCCATATCATGTATCTGATGTGTTTAAAACCACATTTGTCCCCAAAAAAGTAATAGGCCGCACCAAAATTTGCAAAAAATGCAAGAGATGTTTTGGGCCGTGAACACTAAACTTCCATTATGCCTTTCCCTTTGCACCGGCCTCTTCCGGCTTGAGAATTTGTCAACGATGCTAGTGAGATGACAGATGGGGAAGACTTCCCTACATCGTTCTTTTCCATAAATGCCAAAACAATGGAGATTCTTTCAAATAGAAAAAAATCATTGGCCACCATACGACTGGGCAAAATGTCTATGAATTTTATGATTTCCCTATGCAAAAGTAGTTGGTCCCATCCTTCCAAGGAAAGCTTCAATATATCATAGAGTCTCACACACTCCCTCTTTTCTTGCAGGTGTTGTGGGGGAAACAGACCACCTATCCATGCTTTAGATGAATGAAGTTGGTACCCTTGCAGCATTGTGTGAATTTCCCCTTCCAAAACAAATTATGTGTATAAAACTTTGTTTGCCATTTAAAATAGTAAATTATAATCAGGAAGCAAATCGTACAAATTTGATAAAACACCGATACAACTTGGGTGTGTTATTATCATTATTATTATTCCTAGTCTTAGAATTTTATCACAACTGCAACATGGACTCAAATGTACTATATTTCAAAATCAATAAAAGATAAGTGTTTTTTGTCTCACTTGTGGTAAGAAATTTTTAATTCATTTCAATTAGTCCCTTGCAATTATTGAAGGAAGATTCAATTGTTATTCTTACGATGCTTGTGTAGAGATTTTGTATGTCTTATATCCTTGTTTGATTATCAAGGAGTTCGAGAAAATTTAGTGTTTCTAGCTTCTTCTTCAACTGGTCTCCCAGCCAAAGGAGTTAAATTCATTTGAACTATAATTGATATAAATAGGCTTAATTTTTCTGCATCTATAGCATTTGATTAGGTGGTGGTGGTGGAATATATAATATCTTTTAGGATTGTACATAGGATTGAAAGTGAATTAAATATATTTCCCAAGTTGAAATAGGCACTGATCTTATCAATTATTGGATATACTCATTTGATTCATTGTTAAAGTTTTGAGATATTTTATCTAGAATTTTTACAATTGACATAAGCATTCTTAGTATTGTAGTTTATCTTGTAGTGATTACAGTTTGATTTCTTTCAAGTGCTCTTGCAAGACTTGAGAGAGAGGATTTGAAGTTTGTTCTATCTTCTATTAAAAAATAAACCTCTAACCAACATATTAAGGTTTAGGTATAGGCCTACTAGCCTTGGTCTTGTAGAGCCATAATTGCATAACTTCCAACCTTGCCTTTGGTTGAGACTTGTTAGTTAGCCAAATCACTTGGGTATACCAACATTGGATTGGAAAGTCCATAGGAAATCCAATCTATTGATTTGAGCACCAACAGATTGGTGACTCTACTAGGGAGTTGTTATTAGATCAGTTGCAAAATTTCTAGTAAAGACAAACTCTGCTGGGAGAAAGGACTCAGAAGACAATAAGTATTTTTCTTCTGGCATGAAGGTGGTGACTCTAAAAATTTGATGCAGTTATAGCTTGGTAAACTAATTCTATTTTACTAAGTATTCATGTTGGGTAGAAGATCCTTGCATCAAGATCAACTTGAATTAGTTTTGCACAAAAGTCTAAGGAGAGGAAAGAAACAAGTTCTAGATATGTTGTATACTGGACATAATAACTTTCCTGATAGGGATAACATTCGTTTCAGTGAAGAAAAACAATTTCCAAATCAAATTAATTTCTAGGATAATATAAACCCCATTGGCTTTGAAGATACCAAAGATAAGAATCCAGTACAGGAAGTAGGAGAGGAATCAGAAGGCTTCGGTGAAGAAGATGATTTAATATTTGCTACGATAAATAACTTAGTTGAATATAGAAAAAATATTTCTAAGATAGCTAAAGCATTGAATATTTTGCCTAGAGAAACATGGGACATGTTAAAGATGAATACATGTGATTTAGCTTTTTCACCTGATACTAAAAGTAGTGGAGAAAGATTAAAAAAAAAAGATGACACAAAAAAGGGATGGAGTACAAAAATACCACCATCCACATAGAAAGGGTGGAGATCAAGTTTTCATTACCAGTCATGGCAATCCATTATTTGAACAAGAGAGAAGAGGAAGGTGTGAGAGAAACAACAATGGAAATGAAAGGTGTGATCCTCAGAGACATCCAAATAATGGATAAAACTATAACCAAGGTAATTTAAGGCAGAAAATTAAAGCAAATCATTGTAATGATGGTCAAAATCACTAGGGCATGAATCATCGAGTTCCTAGAGGGAAGAATGGGAATTTCCATAATATGGGTCAAGGAAGAAGAGCTCCAATATTGATAGAAAGAAAAAGGAAACTTTAATTCAATGAGATAGTTGGATACCCAAACACTATATCAAATAAATTTAAGAAATTTCATTCCAAAATTTTTAGGAAATGTAGAGGAATATGCTAAGCAACATACCATAAACTTCAAAAACATTATTGAGGAATTAGAAGCAAACCATGAGGATGTTTTCATCAAGTTGTTGGTCCAGTCATTGACTGAGGATGCTATTGAATGGTATAGGGGGTTGCTTAATTGATCCATCTTGAGTTGGTGTGACTTTGTAAATCAATTTTTTGAGCAGTTTGGTGTTCATAACTTGATATATCTTTTGCATCTCATGAATTGACTAGCATTAAAAAGAATTTTAAAGAATCAGTAGCATAATTCAATAAAAAGGTTTAATAAAGTCTTAAAAAGAATATCTAAGTGAATTTCATAGAAAAACACATCACAAGATTAGATCATAAGGTTCTGCAACCTTGCAACAAGCTTTCAAAGTTGTCACTACTATTGAAAATGATAGAAAGGCTGTTGGAAGGATAAATAAAAGGGATGATACTAAATTATACAATTCATAGGCCACTAAAAAGGATGATCTCAAAGAAATTATGGATATCTTAAAATATATTAAAGTGAAACCAGGTAGGAGTGATAGACCGCAATTCCCTAAAAATGATAGATTTAGATTGCAAGATATGCCTTATTATACTAGTTGGAAAGATGGTGAACTTGAAAAGAAAAGTTATCCTAACGAAACACCTGATCCGTTGAAAATAAAAATCATTTGGTGGAGAGATACCCTTGGTGTGAAACCTGCACACTACCATATTCTCCTGGTAATTGTGTTGTGGCCTAGAGACTCCAAGAGGATGAAGACCAAAGTGGTGATCAACAATCCATAGTGAATAATGTCTCATCTGAACCCATGCAGGGAAGAGATGATTATAGTTCTTGTGATGAGGATTATGTGTACAACAATGATCTGAATAAGAAATTTCAATGTGATATTCAACAAGGAGAGCTTGTAGTCCTTAGGAGGTTAACAAATGAGGAGAAAGAAGCATATATTGTTGTAGCAATTTAGGAAGCAAGGATTAATTACAAACTGAGGAATAGAATGATAAATGTTGATCAAGGGAAACCTGTTGGATTATATGTCAAAGCAACAAATAAGAAGGTCAGCCTACCAGACACACTAAAGATCAAAGATAGTACTGAAAAACTAGGTCAACAAGTAGGTCATCATCGAGCTCATAAACTTACGAAGCCAAAAGAGAAACCAATGGTTAGTAAGTCTACTCCAAATAGTAGTTCTTTTATATCAAAGTCTTTTTCTCAGGTGAAAAAATCTATTCCTCTTTTTTAGATGATAAAAATATCTGAATAAAAAGATGAGGTTGTGAAAGTGATGTCTAATGTAGGTAATATTTTTAAAGAGGAATCTAATCAAAGACCAATAAATGAAGAACCACCACTGGTTTATTTAGGAACTTCTATTTCTCAAAATGGAACACAAGTTGATCATTTTTATCTCACTTTGATGATTAACAATAAATTTGTTAAGAATTGTATGATAGATTCAGGAGTATGGGTTAACATCATTCCCTTAGAAGTTATGAAGGAGCTTAGAATGAAGGTTGACACAACTTATGGAAGATGTTATGCTATGGACAATAGATCTATACCTGTTTTTGGTATTATGAAAATTGTGGAATTAAAATTTCCTGCTTGTCATGAAGTATCATACAAAACTGATATTATTGTTGCAGAAGTTCCTGCTAATTATGGAATTCTTTTATCAAGATAGTGGTCTAATTTAGTAGGTGGTCATATGATTTACGTTATGCTACTATTGCAGTGGATGACAGGGAAGTAAGAATCAATAGGGAGTGAAGATCCCCATCTATAATCAAAGAAGACACTTTGATGGAGAAAATAGACTTTTGTCACTCAGACATGGATAATTTCCAGGTGAGTATCACTAAACCAACACTATAATTCAGTAGCCCCATTGAAATGCATTTGCAGGAGAATCAGGAAGAGCTTTGGAAAATAAATTTAGATGGAGCATCTAGTAAGGAAGGTAATGGGGCTGGGATCACTTTTGTATGTCGATGTGGTAAGAATTTAAAATTTGCTTTCTTGTTGAATTTTTAATGTACAAATAATATTTTAGAATATGAAGCACTAATCCTTGGTTTAAATATTGTAAATATTATGGTATTAAGATGCTTTTAGTTTATGGTGACTCTGATTTAATTGTTTCTCAAGTTAGAAATAAATTCACAACTAAAAATCCTAGATTAAAACAATACATTAATTTAGTATGGGCTTTAGTTCAATTTTTTTATGTAGTTTCAATCAAATGGATAGAAAGATCAAAGAATTCCCTTGCATACCTATTGGCTAATTCATCCATCATGCAGTTTGACATTCCTTTTGATGAGATTATGCAGATGGAGATGAAGAACAAACCATCCATTCGTGACAATGTGCAGAATTGGCAAGTGTTTGAAGATCACATAGATCTTCTCAAATTTCTGATGAACAAAGACATATTTGAGGATCAAAGCATAGAATGGAATGGCTATGTAGAGAATAATATGGTAAAGAAACTTTTTTTTGTAAAGGAAGTGGTGCAGCTAAAGACAAACAAAATTCTCAGAGGCTTGGTAGCACTTGAAGGAGTTTTTGACGAACACAAAAATCTTAAGGTGGGTAGGATAGTTGAAAAGATCAACTTGGGAAATTCTCATGCTCCAAAGGAAGTATATATAGGAAAGAATCTCACTACTAAGATCAGGGATGATTTGACAACCTTGTTAACAAAATATATGCATATTTTTGCATGGTGATATGACGAGCTTAAGGCTTACCATGAAGACTTATTTTAGCATGAAATCCCTTTAAAAATATATCCAAAGCCTTTTAGGCAAACACAATATCCTATAAACCCAATTCTAGGCCCTGGGATGAGGGAAGAGTTTGTCAAATTAAGTGATGCTAGAATAATAGTGCATATAAGACATTCTACATGGGTATCAAACTTGGTCCCAGTTATAAATAAAAATGGAGAGATAAGGTTGTGTGTCGATTCTAGAAATTTGAATGTATCATAATTAAAAGATAACTATGGATTACCTAATATGGAGGCTCTATTGCAGAAGGTTACTCAAAATGAATTTTTGTCTATGATGGATGGATTTTCAGGATACAACCAAGTGAAAGTTAAAGAGTTAGAGCAACAGAAGACAACTTTTGAAACTCCTTGGGGAAAATATGTTTATGCAAGGATGCCCTTTCGGTTAACTAATGCAAGAGAAACATTCCAAAGCATGATGTATGTGGCTTTCGAATGCTTGATTGATCTCATCATGGTTGTATATCAAGATGACCTGACTATATATTCAAAAAAGGTAGAGGATCATTGTGAACATCTGGAGAAAATATTTAAAAGAGCTTTGGAATATGGGATATTTCTAAACCTAAGGAAATGCCACTTTGGAGTAACTAAAGGAAAGTTACTTGGACACATTGAATCAAAAGATGGTGTGATGATAGACCCTGAAAGGATTGTAACTATAGATAAAATCTAGGTCCCTTAAAATGTTAAAGGAATCCAGTCCTTTTTTGGACAAATAAACTTTGTAAGAAGATTTATCCCAAATTTCTCAGGGTTAGTTAAACCTATGCCCAAGATTCTCAAGAAGAGTGTAGAGATTAAATGGGTGAATGAGGCCCTAGATGCATTTTATAATCTTAAGAAAGAAATCAAGGAAGCTCCATGATGTAACAACAAGCCTTTCTCTCCTACCCTATCCTCCACTAGGGTCTTTAATAGGCCTTTTCTTTGGCCTAAGTAGGGTTCTTAACTAAACCTAACCTAGAAGGATCCCTCTCTCAAGATCCCACACAATTTCAACTTGAGTACACCAACAAGAAAATCAAAACACTTCAACACCTAACCATAGTGCTCTTCTTTTCCAACTTCACAAATTGATCCAAATTGATCAAGAAGTCTTCCATATGGATAGGTAGTCCACTAGAAGGTTAATTGGATCCAATCCAATGTCCACAAACTTTCTCTACATTGAAACCCCAAATGAGTTTCAAGAACAAAGCCAAATTCACCCAAAATAGGGCTACAAGCATTCGGCCTAATTAGGCTCTTTTTTTGCAATAAATTGTAAAACTCCTTAACAAGTTGGAAAAAAAACATTGGATAATAATACCATTTATCAAGACACTAAATATTTTCTATGTCTTGTTTCCCTAGAGTGTTCATACAGTGACTCCTATAATCATGCCTAAAAATTAGGGTGTTTAAGCATTAAGTTTGTCTGCACAAAGGAACTTGTTTCTTGGAACACTAAACTATACACCAAATCCTCTCCTTTGATTTGGGACTCCTCCACACACCACTGTACCTATCCAAAATCACTGATTGAAGCAATGAATTCTTTCACTCCCTTCCATTATCTCTGCAACTTCCTATGATCCCTAGCCATGCAACTTTGGCTCGCCTAGGGAATCACATAAAAATTAGCTTTCATGCTTTATAGGGCCCCTCCCTAAATATAAAATATGTACATGGATTAATCTCCCTAATCCCAAAGGACCATGCAGATTCCACCTTGGGAAGAGGATCTATGACCCCATCTTCACCAGTTGCCTGGTTCAGACCAGCGACTGGACAGAAAATAAAATAATTTATAAGACTAACTAAAATATTACAAAATGCAAATAAAAAACCACACAAAAACTTAAAAACACCTACTCTAATACTTCCATGGATTATAGTACTTAATTTAGTCCATTAAAATACCAATTCCTTAGAAAAATAATAACTGTGACTATTCTTTCTATTACCCAGTCTGTACAAACACTTACAAAAAAAACCTAACCCTTTCACAAGGTAAAGGATAAAATTAAGTAGTTGACCAAGACACAAAATCAATGGTTTCATAAAGTTATGAAACCAATTGCTCGAAGTTGCATTCATGCAACAAATGTTGTCAATGTTGTCAATGACAATATTGACAACTTTTACATCTTCTTGGATTTTCTATCCAAACTTGGTCATAAGTCCACCAAACTTAACCAAATGCCTATATAAGGTGTTAGAACATGCAAATAGGACCTCAAGTCCCTTACTTGTCCAATTTGACATCATAATGCATAAAACACCCTATTTGACCTAATGTGGACAATTTTTCAAATAAGGTCACTAGGGACCTATTAAGGCATCCTAAACTAACACACTTCACACTAGGAATTGTTTAGTCCCCTTATTGCACTAGTGGTTTGGCTAGGACCAATACAAGACAAAAATAAATTAGGAACCCTAGGTCCTCTATTAGCCCTACCTAGGTGCTCCTGCACCACTCCAGTCCTTAAAACACTTGATTTCTCCAAACCATTTTAGTTATTTTCTTTTGCCTCTTAACATACTTTTGTTGTTGTTATGTTACAAAACATTTATGAGGGCTATAAATAACCAATAGCATTTTTTCAGTAAAACTCTTCAAGCAATAGAATTGAATTATGACATAAATCAGAATAAATCTTATTCCCTTGTTAAAGCAGTGAAATCTTTAAGGAAGTACTTGGTAGGGGAAAAGGTAACAACCTATATACCCAATGTAGTAATTAAAGACATATTTAGGTAGTCAGAGGTTACAAGAAGGAGATGCAGATGGGTGAATCAGCTTCAGAAGTTTGATATGGAGATCCAAATCACAAAATTAGTTAGAGGACAAGGTTATGCTAAACTTATGGCTGAATCAAATCTCGAGGAAATTCAAGTCAATCAGGTGAACTATGATAAATCAATAATGCGTATTGATAAATATCCTTCGTAAACTAATATAGTATATTTCTTAAAGCATATGAAATGTCAAGAAGGTTTAAATGATAATAAATAAATAAAAATAAAGTTACAAGCATCTAGGTATGTTTTTCTACAAGGTGACCTATATTGGAAAAATAGAGAAGGTGTTCTTTTATATTGTTTAGATATGTCCCAAGCAGATTCAATATTGAAGGATTTGTATGATGGAGTATATGGTGGCCACTTTTCAGTAAGAACTACCGCCCACAAGATATTACATGCTAGGTATTAATGGCCACATGTGTTTAGATATTGTTACACCTGTGTTAGAAAGTGTGAGGATTTTTAAAGGTTTTTAGGGAAATTAAAATATGATGGTGCATTACCCCTTAGAACTTTCTCCACTAAAGAGCCATTTCAAATGTGGGGGATAGATTTCATTGGTGAAATTGATGATGTCTCCAATAGACAACACAAATGGATTTTAATTGCAATAGATTACTTTACTAAATGGGTTGAGACCCTCTAGACAAGCTACAAGCAAGGTCATGATAAAATTCCTAACAGAGAATATACTAAAAATGTTTGGTGTTCCTTTCAAGATTATTTGTGATAATGACATGTGTTTTAGATCCAAGGAGTTCTCTAAATTTTGCAATACTTATGGTATTAGTTTTTTGTACTTTTCTCCTTATCATCCACAATGAAATGGTTAGGCAAAGTCAAGTAACAAGAGTATAATGAAAATCATAAAGAGAATGTTAAGCAATAACAAAAAGGCATGGGACTCCAAATTGCCCCTGGCACTTTGGGCAGATAGAGTAACAATAAAAAAGTTGATACGGTTTTCTCCTTATGAATTGGTCTATGGGAAACAGGATAGATTACCTTTGAAAAAATTAGCTTCTATATATAAATTTGGTAGGGAAGAGAAATTAGAAGACATAAATTCCATGGAGAACAGGATGGATCAGCTTGTAGAACTAGATGAAATCATAAGAAGTGCACAAAGCCAGAATGTTTAAAAATAGACTCAAGTGAAATATTTGCATGATAAGAGGGCCAAAGAGAGGAATTTTCAGAAGGGAGATTGGGTGTTAAAATGGAATGGCAAGGAACAAGAAAAAGGAAAACATGGAAAATTAGAAGCTTTTTGGTTAGGACCTTATATAGTTTTGAGAATGTGGGAGAGAACCGTTATTTCTTACAAGACACAAAAGGTTGTATTCAAGATTTCCCAACTCATGCTCAATATTTGAATTTGTTTTTCTTTTGAACAGGGAGAATTTCAAAACTTTACATTTTAACCCTTTTTGTTATGTTTTATTTTATTTCTATTTTGGTCTTCTTCTCTAGACACAACTTAAATCTTGTTGTGTCTAGGTATGAACACACATCCCCAGAAAGAGCGACTAGTGGAATCTAAATTTACAGATCAATTTGCATATCTAAATAGCTCTGGGAAGTATGTTTTATATGTATGTCGATGACATTTCTATGTTTTATACTATTGTTTTACCCTAATGTTCTTATTCTTATTTTACAATTCATAGTTCTAGGCATTGCATGTGTTTTTGCAGTCTTTTTGCTATTTCATATCCTTGTGCAGATCTATTCGATGATTTAATCCTCAATGTAGATCAATGGTTGGCGTGATTCTGCAATTAGAAAGTGAAACAATCTTTATCTATAGCAAAATCATGCATTGTCACCACGTGTATCTGACCTATAAGTGCTTTGAGTAATGATGGAAGATCTACTATTAAATTTTGACAAAGATTGATGGAAGTCGTAATGCAAGTAAGTATAGATAAACTTTGTTTACTATTTACCAGATCATGCATGGTCACCATGTGTTCTAGGCCCGCGGATGTTCTAAGTAATGAGACAACAAGGATAAAAGTTTAGATTACTGGATTGGTCGAGTAGGTTCTTGAGGATGCATGTTAGTTTAAATCAGGTTAAAGTACATATTACTAAAGTCATTTCCTTTCAACATGCGAGTATGATTAACAGTAGTTTTTTAACTAAGCTGAAAAGGTGATTGAGTTTTAAGGAAAGCTTAAGGTTGATTGACGATTAAAGAATGAGGAAGATCGACGGATGGCGTGATCTGGTGATCGAAAGATTCATGTTGTTTATCCTTCATGGGATCACACCTAAAAAATACATGTCTAGGACCCACAAGTTCTAAGTAACGATGATCAGTTATTAAAACACAGAAGGAATCGATGGTTGGCGTGATCCCGCAATCAGAAAATAAACATTCTTTATCCATCACAGAATCATGTGATGATGACACGTGTCCTCGATAATGAAAAGGATAAGATTCTTGGGTGGTAGTGTTGATGTGGATTACTTTTTTTGTTTTTAATATATTTAATTATGTTTCATACAAGTTAAGGTTTTTATCTATTATTTGATATGTTGTTATCATTTTCCATGCAGGGTTTCAAAGGTTGCGAGTACCATACATCAATGTGATGATGAGACAATGTGATCTTCAAGGAATACGAAGGATGAGGAAATGCAAACATTCTTAAAGGAATATTCACAAGGATGGAAAATGCCAGAGGATGGTCAACAACATCGGTGATTTTGTTCTTGATGCTAAAGTTGTTCGAGATATCATTGATGGTATCCATTATCAAGAAGAGTATATATGGTTATATGTGGATGAACATATGATCGAAGCACCATGATGATCATACACAAAACCATTTTTTAAGTTATCTAAGAAAAATCACAAGTGATTTGTTAGCAACCATCATTATGAATCCCAACAGACAACAACCATTTTCAAAGCAGGATGTTAATCATTTCTTAATTGTAACTATGATATTCAGTTGTTGATCTTAGAGTTAGGGTTTAGTTATGAAGAGACACATTGGTCTGAATCTTGTACGCATCCTTTGGATTTTATATAAATAGGGATTCCAAGACTATGTGGAGATAGATTATTATTATTATTATTATTATTATTATTATTATTATTATTATTATTATTATTATTATTCCTAGTTTTAGAATTTGATCCCATTTGCAACATGGACTCAAATATACTATATTTGTCAAAATTAATAAAAGATAAGTGTTTTTTGTCTCACTTCTAGTAAGAAAGTTTAATTCATTTCAATTATTCCCTTACAATTATTGAAGGAATATTTAATTTATATATTCTTGCAATGCTTGTGTAAAGATTTTATATGTCTTATATCCCTCTTTGACTATCAAGGAGTTCGTGAAAAGTTAGTGTTTCTAGCTTTTTGTTCAACTGGTCTCCTAGCCAAAAGAGTTAAATTCATTTGAACTAGGAAGGATATAAATAGGCTTAATTTCTCTAGACCTATAACATTTGAATAGTTGATGTTGTTGGAATATATACTGTCTTGCACGGTTGTACATAGGATTGAAAATTAATTGACTCTATTGCCCAAGTTGAAATAGGCACAGATCTTATCAATTATTTGATATAGTCATTTGATTCATTGTTAAAGTTTTTTTTATATTCTTTCTAGCATTCATTCAATTTACACAAATTTTCTAAGAATTTTTATAATTGACAAAAGCATTCTTCGTCTTGCAGTTAATGTTGTATTGATTACAATTTGGTTTCTTTCAAGTGCCCTTTCCATACTTGAGAGAGAGGAATTTAAGTGTGTTCTATCTTCTATAAAAAAAACTTTAACCAATAGATTAAGGTTTAGGTATAGGTCTATCAGCCTTGGTCCTGTAGAGCTGGATTTGAAGAAGTTCCAACTTTGCCTTTGGTTGAGACTTGTTAGTTGGCCAAATCACTTGGGTTTCCAAACATTGGATTGGAAAGTCCATAGGAAATCCAATTTGTTGTCTTGAGCACCAATGAAAGGATGGTTTTATACTCCATTAAATGATTAATATCAAACCTGATACAAAAAGACTAAACCATAGAAACATTATCTCACCCAATACAACCAATCATCATGGTACCTAGATTGCTATTAAAAGAACCCTCAATGCTAATTTTGAAAAAAAAATTAGAAGATGGCACCAGTTACCAACTATATTAGACTTAGGTAAAGATTTGATCTTTAAAAATGATATTTAACAATACAAACAAGATCACATATTCCACAAAATTATTGCATCATCATAGATGTACAAGTTCTCTTCCACTAAAGTCATAGTTACTATTTTACTTTCCTTTTGAATACTTTTACTAATAGATTGCATTTCTTGTATGTTTTACATAATCCTTAGTGGATAATAATTTTAATTCATTTTATTAAAATTATTTTATCCATAAAGTATGTATCAATCAAATGTCACAACTACTAACCCATATTTTGTTATGCATACTCATATTAACACCTCATATTCTAATTTTAAACCTATAGATAATACTTTATGTAGCAAGGTAATATCTTTCCTAACTAATTTTAAAATTGTTGTACTTTATGAAGATAGTTCTTCTATATTTCATGATGAGTCTACATCCATACATGCATTTTATATTGATGTGCTAGCTTTTTTATACATGATTATAAACTTCATAATGATTATGGATATACGACTATTGTGAACCCTTCAGATATTCACTATAGTGTTTCACATAATGATAACTCTTGAGACGATTGTATATGTATTTTATTGACCCACTATTGAGGCATCATTTTTTAAAGAAAAAGTGGTCTGGCCACTGTATATATTTAATAATATTTAAACTTATTTGAGAACTCGTCTGGGAAAGAATCAACAAAGAAAACCCAGAATCCTAGTTCATTACAAGTATTTATGCATAATATAAAACCTATACGAATCTATTTGATTACAAGATAGAGTTGAGCTAAACTCTGATATACATTTTAAAGCTCTAATTCAAAGGTATTTGATGTTTACCCAAGAGGGAATTTGCAAGCTAAGAATTTGTCCATACATATTCCAAACTAAGATCCAAAAAAAATAAGACCCCACGACCAAAATTTATTCTTCCATATCCTATGTTTCAGCTTGCAGTGTAACATTATTTCCATGATCAATATCTCAAGCATTTCCCCAGCCCAGTGGAGGAGCAATGGAAATATCAGTAACCCACCTATCTTTGTCTTCCACATTATGTTTTTGCAAAAATCCCTGCAAAATTATCTCTTCCAAAATGATGATATTATTAGAATTAGTAAAGATTTATCATTATTATTGTGATATACTACATATTATTCATTACATGTTTTATCATTTATTCTTGATAGTTAGCGACTCTAGACTTTATTTTAGTGGTAAATTTATGTAATAGTTTGATCATTTCCAAGGGGTTGAGATTAATTGCTTAGAGCATTGAGTTATTATTATGGAGACCTAACTTCAAATCCAAAAGGAGCATCTAAGATGGAATTCTAAGTTATGATTCTTGGTCTTCCATACATGGATTCTAGCGTTGTGGTGGTTTATAAACAAGTGGATTTCTAAAATTTGTGTCTTGATTTTCCATAATTGGTTTCTAGTGTGCTTTCTTAAAAGGAACTGGTATTGGTTTTATTATTGTTATCACAAGATATTGTATTGGTTTCCTATTTATGGTTGTATGAGTATAATTTATTACAGATTTATCAATGTAAAAAACTTTACTTGATCCACCTTGTTTTTATTCCACTTGTTTCATGAACCTAGCAAATACATTCATGTCTAATTTTTCTAAACCTTCTTCCCATAAGGTGAATCTGAATAGGGAAATACCTTATTCGGATATATCCATTTTTGTGTTGTTCATTGGGTTTATACATCTACTAGAAATATACCATTCATACTATACCATTATCTTGTAAATTATCTAGACATCAAAATTACAACAACCTATTGTGCCTCTCAATCTTATGATTTTTAAGACATTGATGTTGGAAAAAATATTGAAGAAAACTATCATTACCTTACCCATTCCCAATATATCCATGACTATAGATTTTCATACATCCCATCGTACAGTTAACTTCTCTAGCAATAAAGGTAGTTTATTCAAATATAAATTAAAAAATACACAAAATAATGTACAAATGTCAAGCTTAATAATGACCCAATAAACTTGTCATTTAAAAATGAGAACCATATGAAAAAAAATAATATGGATCAGAGAAAAAAAAACCCACTTTACACAAATTTTGACGAGAAACTTCACTACTCATGTATCCTTACTTACCACTCTTCTTCCTTATCACATGATGTTATATGTCCTGATTTACTTAGAATTATATTGTCCATCATTTGCAGTAAATCCATTTTATCGTGTCATGTATATTTTCACTTGAAGCTACTTATTCATCTATTTATCTTTTCTTTCCTCATACTTTGGAAATTAAAATATGAAATCATCGTTGAAATTGCCATATTTATCTTTATTTTACCACTTTGCATGTATTTTTCATACATTACCATTTTATTAGCTTATTGTTAGCTTGTTGTGCTTTCTTACTTTTTTTTCTATTTCACTCTTATCTAGGCCAATCTTCTATGTTTCTTGTCTCATGTTTTAATATATTCTCTATTATTAGCTTTTGCTACATGATTTATAACATCCTTGTTATCCTTATCCTACTTGACCATGATGAGGTTAATTCCAATGTGCTCCTACTAATTTTATCATTTTATATTTTTAAATCTTTTTATGACCACATCTTATGTTTATGATTCTTGTTTTTCTTATCTATTATGTTTTGATCATGGAAATTTGTAAATTCTAATCTTACAATTGTTGTCATATTTCCCCATTGATTAAAAACCTATGTCACTATATATAAGCTCTATGCTATTCCTTTCAGGCCCGTTAGGTTCGACGAATTTGTGTATGCTGGAATAGCCAATTCTAGAATTCTGCTATTCTGAAAATGAATTCCAGATATGGGCTTGTCCTATTTGGTTCACCTGGAAGATGACTGAGAAGATGTAAAGTTTGCGTTTGGTTCCACAAAACTTGAATTGGAATTGGAATTTTTTTTTGCACATATATACACACACATATACACACATATGTGTGTATATACACACATATGTGTATATATACATATAAATATACACAATGTGTGTATACACACCCATGTATATATATACACATATATATACATACACACACACATATATACACACATGTGTGTATATATACACACATGTATACACACACACACACACACACACACACACACACACACACACACACACACACACATATATATAGACACACACACACACCCATATATGTATGTATATGCACATGTATACACACATACACACATGTGTATAGATACACATATACACACACATTTGTGTATATATATACACATGTCTATATACATATATGTGTGTATATACATATATACATGTCTATATACACACATATGTATATATACACACATGTGTGTATACATATACATGTATATATACATATGTGTATATATACACACATGTATATATACACATATGTATATATACACACACATGTGTGTATACATACACATGTATATATACATACATGTATATATACATATGTGTATATATACACACATGTATATATACATATGTGTATATATACACACATGTATATATACATATGTGTATATACACACACATGTATATATACACACATGGATATATATACATCCTTATAGAAAGATAATATTGATACAAAAATGGGAATGGATTTTCCTTCCCAAAATAATACTTTCAATTCCAATTCCACTTTTCAATTCTAATTCCAGGGTCTGAGGTGGAATTGTGGAATACTCAACATGGCCCAAAATTAAAATTCGCAAAAACCTATTCCAATTATTTATTTTGGAACCGAACACTGCATTGAACAATTCTGGAATTCCGAAATGCCAATTCTTAGTCAATTCTGCGAAACAAACAAACAGACAACTAATTCTTACTACATTTCTATACCTTATAATTATACACGATTAATTTTCCTATCATTATTTGAGATAAATCTTAGAATTTTTCTCATAATAAGGGGAAATAGATATACATGAAATTTCACTATTATATCTTACTCAAATAAAATTCTATATACTTACATATCTATTTGATTACCTATATCTAGTTATCAATACACATTTAGCGAATGAGGATGGTAGAATAGATATACATTGTTATAATCTTTCCATGTCCATATACTTTATTGATCTATGCCATTATTACTCCATTGTATGGAGTATCATGTTTCCCATTTTATTATGCCTTCATTCTCTCAGAGTACATTGAGGACATTATAAACTTCCACACATTATTGTTTGTCTAGTAGTCCCAACTTAGCGATGCACCTAAATCTATCCTACTGCTAGGGTTTTTTTTTCCTCAAGTTTACCATTGAGTTCTTATGTTCTTGAATGCCACAATAAAAAAATATGACTATTCTAATATTCAATGTAATTCTACCTAGATAAGGAAAAATCAATATACTTACTTGTCTTGTACTTGAGAAAAAAATTATACTGGTCCATCCTTATCTCGATCCCATGGTTGTTGTGATATATCCACGACTATAGATTTTCATACATCCCATCGTACAGTTAGATTCTCTAGCAATAAAGGTAGTTTATTCAAATATAAATTAAAAAATACACAAAATAATGTACAAATGTTAATCTTAATAATGACCCAATAAACTTGTCATTTAAAAACGAGAACCATAAGAAAAGAAATAATATGGATCAGAGAAAAACAAACCCACTTTAGACAAATTTTGACGAGAAACTTCACTACTCATGTATCCTTACTTACCACTCTTCTTCCTTATCACATGCTGTTATATGTCCTGATTTACTTAGAATAATATTGTCCATCATTTGCAGTAAATCCCTTTTATCGTGTCATGTATATTTTCACTTGAAGTTACTTATTCATCTATTTAGCATTTCTTTCCTCATCCTTAGGAACTTAAAATATGAAATCATCGTTGAAGTTTTCATATTTATTTTTATTTTACCACTTGGTATGTATTTTTCATACATTACCATTTTATTAGCTTATTGTTAGCTTGTTGTTAGCTTGTTGTGCTTTCTTACTTTTTTATTTTTTATTTTTTTCATTTTGCTCTTATCTAGGCCAATGTTCTATGTTTCTTGTCTCATGTTTTAATATATTCTCTTTTATGAGCTCTTGCTGCATGATTTATAACATCCTTGTTATCCTTATCCTACTTGACCATGATAAGGTTAATTCCAATGTGCTCCTACTAATTTTATCATTTTATATTTTTAAATCTTTTATGACCACATCATAATTCCAATGTGCTCCTACTAATTTTATCATTTTATATTTTTAAATCTTATTATGACCACATCTTATATTTATGATTCTTGTTTTTCTTATCTATTATGTTATGATCATGGAAATTTGTAAATTCTAATCTTACAATTGTTGTCATATTTCCCCATTGATTAAAAAAAATATGTCACTATATATAAGCTCTATCCTATTCCTTTCTAGCTCATTTGGTTTTCAAAATTCGTGTATACTGGAATAGCCAATTCTAGAATTCTGCTATTGTCAAAATGAATTCCAGATATGGGCTTGTCCTATTTGGTTCAGCTGGAAGATGACTGAAAAGATGCAAATTTTGCGTTTGGTTCCACAAAACTGGAATTGAAATTGGAATTTTGTTTTTGCACATATACACATATGTGTGTATATACACACACATGTGTATATATACACATGTGTGTATACTCACACATGTGTATATATACACATATATACACACATATAGACACACACATGTGTGTATA
>MU226225.1:2052964-2066579 GCA_018584345.1 Thuja plicata
ATTCATTGTCAAAAGTTATCATTTGTGCTCTAAGAATTGATCACATTCCAGAATTTCAAAATTTAAAACTGATCAATTACATTGTGCATTCAAACTGAATGTAATATACAAGTGTCTTTTCATATTTCTTTTCATGTCAAGTAAAAGAGTACATTGCATAATAGAAAGCATGATAGAAGTATGGAGTAGGGGTCCCATGCATTGCCTTGTGGTTGGTTGCTTGCTGGTTGTCTGTCAGGTCCTAGGTCTCCAAGTCATGGTCTTCATCTTCATTTAGGTCTTTTGGGTTTTCACCTGCATCATGAGAGAGAAAAGAGGGGTTAGATCCAGTTGGATCTAAGCAATACATGGGACACAAACAACATACAATCAATTCTTCTAACACTGAATATCAATCTGATGAAATCAATGTAACAAGAAAAACATGCATCCATAATATCTGAAACATAGTATTAAAGGGACTTGTTCTAAACATGAAACCTTTTTCTATTTATGGTCACTTTGATGGATGTTATTATTGTCTTTATAACCAGATATCTGAATGAAAGGGATTTAGTATTCCTATGTGAGAAACCTTTTTCAGAATTTGATCAACCTGTTAATTCAAAAAACACAAATAAACCAACCAACATTCATGAATGAATGCCATCCTGGATGGCACTCACCCACAAACATTAATTGATTCATTTTATCTACCTGCCCTAATAGATTGATTGGTGATATGTGTGAAAAAGGTGATCATATTACTGAGTGTAGATAGAAAGAGAAAATGTAGATGCAGAAAAGGATCCATAATACTATAGGAGACACATGATCAAGGAAGTATTCCTAATGAACTAGATTATGTAGAGAACAAGGATAAGATGTTCACTAACATCATGCAAGTTAGAAATGAAGGCAATTCTATCACAGTGAGTATCAAATGCAGGGAATGCATAATAGTCATTTTGAAATTCAGTATTGAAAGATGCATGCCTGGTTATCACCATTTTTATATTATAAAATATTTCTATTTATGCTTATGAAACATTAAGATTTGAAAAGAAATGGAGATACATAAAAGAAAAAATAATGTACATATAAACTGCAAGAGAAAGTCAATAAGCAAAGATTGAAACAAAAGTATGTTGGTAGGCTTTCTTGGAGTAAACATTCATGAAAAAACAACTACGTTATTAGCAAGATAGTGTATGTTCATCAACTAAAGAAATCAAACAATACTGTAATGGTTCATAACTTCAAAAGAAAGCTATACTTATGTCCTTAATGCCAAAATTTCAAGAGGTGTCTTTATACAGGGTATTTACAAAGTTATATTTTATCCTAGTATAATGTTCATCGTGCATCCAATATAGGGCATACATTCATAAAAATGGAGTATTCATGTTTTCACGGTTCCTGTTATGAAGATTATCCATGGGAGTCACGAGCCCGTGCTCGAACCCTATGGGTAGTGTCTTATATGCTGATAAAACAACAATGTATTTTCACACTGGAAGGAATAACACTTTTACAGTGTTCTGAACATGATATGTTTTGATAAATTTTTCTCATGGTTTCACCAGTGAAGTCAAATGTTGTTTATTTTATCTAATTTCTAGAGGGATAAAACTTTATTGGTTTTGAAAGACAGAATAACGAAAGAAAAGTTTAGTTTGCAGAGATGGACATTTTTGTCCTCATGGCAATGTTGTTGTGTTTGAAAAACATTAAGTGGAGTGCATTTGTATACAGACAAGATAGCCATGCAAGAGAACCCAATTTCACATAAAATATACACCTGTTCGAGATCAACTTAATACCTATGTGGGTATATCTTTTTTGTTTTTGTTGTTGACATTAATAAAGTACAGACAACAGTGTATCATCTTAAAATGGAAGAACTTTCATGTTAAGAGAATTTAGCCCTCCTTAGGGGATGTTTTTGACCCCTACCATATCATCCTTCTATTTCTACATCATCTCATGCTTCTTTGCTAGTTCAGGACCCTGATTGGGCCTCTTCGGGCACCTCCTACCCCACCTGGCATATTTTCCAGGGGTTCTGACCCCATGGGTCAAGGTCAACCTCGACCTTGACCTAGGGAAAGGTTGACCTCGACCCTAACCTAGGTCAGGGTCAATGTCAATCCTGACCAGGGTCCCCCTTTCAAAACATGAAGCTTGTCGGTTGTCGGGGGTCATCAAAAATTCAGTTTTCCCGCTTCTGGGTCGGCTGTTTCAAGTTTTGAAGTGTTGATTCCTAAATTATATTTAACATAGGTCCTTTTCTATGGGCATGGGTCTAATTGAAATTTAATTATCCTATGTCGGCCTCCTTAGGATATTCTTCCCTAATTTCATATAAAAGGAAGCATTTCTCTCTCATTTTCTCTAAGCATTACGAATTATCAACTAGGTGATCAAGTGAAGTTTCAAGCATCCATTATTCCATATATTTCCAAGCTCTCAAGGTGCTCAAGTCTTCCTCTCAAGCATTCAATTTCTCCATTGAAGATCAAGGATTAAAGCTTTCAAGCCTTTGAATGGATTAGGTGCAAAACATTCAAGATTCAACATTTAAACCCTATATCTAGCCATCATGGTGGTGTTATCTTCCTTCAATATCCTTTGTGCATCCTTGAGACTCTTCCATCATCTCTTCAAAGTGGATGTCAATCATACAATCATGGAGTTTTATGGTTTCTAAAGTCCAAGCTTTCATACTTACATACTTGCATACATTTGAATTTCAATTACATTTCTATTGCGTATCATAGCTTCATTGTTAGATTCAATTCTACTACTTGCTAGCATTCTATACTTTATTGATTTCAAGGTTAATTCATAAATCAAGGTTTGACCAAGGAAAACCCCTCCCCCACAACAAACAATCCCGTTTTTCTTGCAGGTACAGGTATAGAATAGTTGATTTGAGACCAGATCTGGATACCCTTTTTGGCTTTCTTTCAGATGGCGCGAATAGAATTTCTATCGGACCTGTGTAGGTCACGGTCGACATTATTGTGTTAGGGTTGACATTTGTGGGTCAAGGTCAACCTTTTTCATAAGATGACATCAAAATGGAAAAATATTTTTGGGTTTTGTTTGTCTCTACGTTTTGGTCTGGGATCAACTGTTAGTTTTTCTAGAAACAGTCTACAGACCTCATAAAATAGCATTCTTTGATCTTCAATATTTCAAGGTTAGTGCATTTCTCCTACCTCTTCAATTATTGTCATACATAATTTCTATACATATAATTAATATAAATTAAGGTATCTCTCATGTTATTCTCTCTTCCAAATAATTGATTCATTTTTGCATTTACCCTTCCTCGGGGTGGATCAATTTGGATCTTCGATTTGTGCATTTGGGAATAAAAGAAGAACATATTATTTTCTCCCAAATCACAATATAGAATCAATCAATGCAATTCAATTAAGTTTAATACAATCTAGGCAAGTCAAAGGACAATTTACACATATCCTATTTCAAACATTATATTTCAAGATAATCAATAACCTATCAAACCCTTCTTCCTTAACACATTATACATTCTTAATAAACATGTCTCTATTTCAATCCTCCTTGTTACATATTAGTGATATCTCCAATTCCATATATCACAAACAGTAATGAAGGAAATGACAAAAGGTAAACAACAAAAGGTAACTATGAGTATGTATAGGGTTGCAAAAGAAGCGATGAAAGCACATGCTATCTAGAGTATCGAAGTAAGCAAACAACTACTACAAAATAGAGAGCATTAATATCAAAACACCTCAAGTTGCTACCAGAGATGTGTATTTTAATAACTCATAAAAATGAAGTTGTTGAAACTCAAAGTTACACATTCAGAATGCATTTAAAATGCAGAAGTAACAAGAAAATACCAGATGTAACTTATCTGAAGAAAAGAGGACAAGAAGACCAAGTTTGAGATGCACATTAAAATCCAGGTGTCGCGGGTCAACAACAGGAGAGATAAAATCTGAGCTCTTTGTGTTTTAACAAAGAATGTCATGACCTCTGCGAGTACAAGTTCACTATTAGTTGGGAACGAGTCTGAAGCAGTGGCTAAGATGCCTAGTTTCAAGTACGAATCTCATGGACACCTCTACATTTCTTAACCATAGCTTAGAGTCATTCTAAGCTAACAGTGGTTCTTAAAAAACTACCAACTCCAAGTCCCGATTTGAAGAAAGAGAAGTGTAATATGTTATGGCTTTGAAAAAAAAAAAGTAGAGCCCAAGCTCTATAAGTAACCTCTGCAAGTATTTTGCACATTGGAGGCCACAAGTCATGACTCATAGTCGACAGAGCCAAAGCTCTTGAATTCCAAGTTCAACCAAACAAACTCCATAAAACTCAAACAAAATCCACAAAATGCATCATATGTTATGGAAGAGGAAGTTCAAACCCACATTTTCCCATAGAACCCGAGAAGGCCGAGCTTCTCCACATTCGCCAAAAGCAAACGTAGAACCATTGATTATGGCTTCCCAACTCTAGTTCAAACAAGCATGGCGGTGTCACAGAGACAAAAACCCTAGATGCAAGTGAAATAAATAAACACTATGCATTATTTTTTACCCAATTTTTAAGTCCACTGACAAATGGAGTAAATGCTATGACAGTTCCCAGTGCATTAACATTCCCTCCACGGTGCCATGACAGTACTTTTCATGCCATCAGGACATCATTACATCTTCTCAATGATTTGTTTAGGTCAGTTATGAGCTATTCTCAAGCATTGAGCTTGAGTTATATCAACTTGGTTATACCATGGTTGGATGATATAAAGTCAGGGTTTGATTCTTTGCTACTGACTTAGTGGAGTTACGGTTTCCTATGGTGTCGGGTTATGGTTGGGTTTGTATTCCTTTAGAGGTTATGTATTCAGGTTTATACATTTTTGATGTTATGTAATAAAGTTGGTAGGGTATATAAAAAGGATGTATTTTATTTACCAACTTTGGGGGCCTAAACTTAGGGCTTGATTTAGGGCACAAGTTAAGCCATGTAGTTTAGTAGCTTGATATTGTGGAGGGCTTTTTGGGGAGAAATATTTTCAAAAATTAAGCCAAGTGGGCTATATAGTGGATCCTTTGCTTCATGTTTAGGGGTTCAAGATTTTAGAGAGAAGAGATTTTAGTGAGCTTCTTGTTCCTATAGCCATCTTTTTATACTTTTGTATCCATTGTTGGTTCATGTTTATGATATGGATTTGGTGCAAGAGGATGCTTGTATTCCTTGCCATTATTTTGAGATTCATTCATGTAACTACACACAGATTTTAAGAAGAATATAGTTGACCCATTTTTCATACATCTTGTGGTGATCATTTGTTCAAATTCTATTCAATTTTATGCATTCAAGTGTAATACATCTATAGCATGGATTAGTGGATTGTATCAATTCCTATTGTAGATTATAGAATATAAGACTTTTGCAGAATATGCATTTTGTTGACAGTAAAATTGCTATTTGTGGTTAAACCCTAGTAGTGACTTTCCAATTAGCCTATGCATTGGATAGTGAGTGATATTTCAGAGATCATTAGGGTATGTTAAGTGAGTGTCAGTTTGAGGATTTGAGAGATATAAATCTTATTTGGTGTATCACCTTTCAAGTTTTAATCATACAATTTTAGTTAGAATTTCTCCCTTTCCTGCCCAAAATCAGGAGAAGGTAGTATAATATTGATACCCAAATTCAATAGGAATCGGCCTAGAATTTGGAGACTCCTTCTCAATCATAGTCCACCCGTAGATAGAGAAGGTTTCCATTGTTAGGATAGAATACTTATAAATCCCCGATGCCCGAGTTGGGGTGGTAATTCTAAACCTCAATAGTTATTGGCACTCCCGGTGGGACCTTTGTGATACATGAACCGAATCCAAACAAGGAGTGGAAAATACTTTGAGTTTTTACAGTTATCATGTACCAGGAGAGGAAGAACTTTGCAGAGAGAGCCTAGAGGTCCAAAAGATCTATCCTTCTAGCCCATAGCAAGGGGTAGGAAGCCAGGGAGACCAAGGAAAAGAAGATCTGAGAGAAGTTCAACTCCTCCCACTTACTACGCTGATTTACCAAATTCTGATCAAGGATCTTTAGAAAGTCCTCTAGCACTTCAATTTCAAGTTGTTCTTGAGCCATCATCAAAAGAGGAACTAGCTGAAGTTGTAGATCTTACTTCAGCAACACTAGCAATGGCTAGAAGATTGCCTTTTGTTCCATTTGATCAAAGCAGTCCTCTAAGGATTGCAAATCACAACAACATACCATTGGCAGCATTAAAGGGATTGGCATATTTCATTGGAGAAGGAAAAACAACAACCATTGAGCACATCAGAGATATTTCTTCTCTTTTCAATGTCCATCACATCATAGAGGAGGATGTGGCTTTGAAGCTACTAGCTACATCATTGACTGGAAAAGCATTGGAATGGTTTTGAACTGTCCAAGTTTGATCTATTGCTACATGGGATCCATTAGGTGAGGGATTATCTATGTTTTTTGAAGATAAATATGACAATCTTTGTTTGGTAGAACAACTGACTACTATCAAAAGGTCTCCACAAGAAGAGTTAGGTGATTTCAATCTCAGATTTCAGAAGACTTGGAATAGGATTTCGGACACGGTAAGACCTTCTGCTAAATATGCATTTTTGTACTTTCTTAAAAGCCTAAATAGTGATATTTCCATAATGATCCAATCTATGGGGGGAAATTATTTACCTCAATCTTTTGATATTGCAATAAGGGCAGAGAATAGTCTCATTCAAGTAGGAAAAATAGCTCCTAGGCCACCCATGCCTTACTTTCCTAACATCTAGTCCAATATGCCATTAGTTGTTCCACATTTGCCCTCATTTCCAACTTATAAGAGTGAAGAAATAATGCCTGTTATCCCTTCTAATGAGTTGCAAGGTATAAAAGATAGCCAACAAAACATTGAGAGCTTATTACAAACCTTTGGAAATGAGCTAGTGAACCTGAAAAGGTAGCAACATCAAGGCAATCCAATAGCCTATAATCAAAATTAGTTTGTTATTTCTTCATCCCAGTAGCCTACTCAACCCACTTACCAAAGCGGAAAGAAGCAATACCAAGGAAGTAACATTGCAAATAGGCAAAATTGGAATCAAAGGCCTTATAGACCTTACAATCCTGCACCTCTTAATACTATTAGGGATATTGTTCCTAACCAAAATAATATTGTTGCTGATTTTGAATGGTTCTTTCCTTGCAATGAAGGCCAAAATCAATCCACATGTGCTAATGGAGTACTTAATCAAACCCTAATGGTTCAAAATGCAATTGATTCACAACCTACTGTATCTACTGAAGAGACTCAACAACACCCAGATCTGACTACTCTGGACACTGCATTTATGAATTGGCAAGAGGAAGAGTTCTATGGAGTAAATGAAGATTCACCTATATCAGCAAACACAAGAGCCAAGAAGAGAGCTCTAGAATTAGAGCAATTAGCTGCCAAGTTTGCTACCACTACTCAATCACCATTCATTCCTTTAGTTTCTATCCTAAAGGGCCCCTCTACTCTTGCAAATAAAGAAACACAAAATCAGAGGCAAGTGGATCAGACCATTGGTAAATCACCTCAGAAGGTACAATTTTTTGTTCCCTATAATATTGTTGATAATATGAAGAAGGTGAATGTTTCTATTTCTATGTGGGATTCATTAGCCATTCTAGGACAAGCTAATTTATTAAAGGAAGAGCTGTCAAAAGGGACAACAAGTTCACAGCAAGCTGTACATCATCCTCCTAGAGTGGTTATGGCCAATTCAGAGCCCTCAAAAGTTCATGATGAGGTGGTTAAAGAAGAAAAGAAGTTTTTTAGAGTGCAGCAACCAGTAGCACAAGTGAGTAAGAAGAATGTAGATTTGAAGCAACCAGCAGTGACAGTTGGTAAAGGACCAAAAAATATGCAAAAGATGACAGAAAAGGAAAGTAAAAAATCTACAAATAGTAAGCCTCCTCCTTTTTATGTATCTTTGATCACTGGAAACAAGTTGGTGCATAATTGTATGGTTCACAGTGCTGCAACCAGCACTGTCATGCCAAAGAGCATAGCTGATTTATTGAATTTAAAGTATGAACCCCTTGAGAAAGGAGTTTTCCAGCTTGATGGTTCTTTAGTTAAGACCATGGGTGTTGTTAAAAATGCAAGTTTGACCTTACACTCATGTCCAAACTTGTCCATTTCCCAAGATAATTTTTTCATAGATCTACCACCTAACTTTGCTCTATGTTTATCAAGAGACTTCACAGCCAAAATAGATGGATACTTCTCATCAGATTGGTCTCACATGTATTTCAAAACTAGATATGGTGCTAAGGTGACCATAAAATTAGAGTTATGGGCCAAAGACCACATAGAGCCTTATAATCCTAGTCCCATAAATGCAATTTGTGTGATCATGGATCCAGATGAAATCAATGAGAGTTTATCTTATAACACACAAACTGAAGAATATCCTGATATTATTCTAGATGAATGGGAAGCTAGAAATGATCAAGACAATGATGTGTTTGATGCATGTTTTGGTAACTATGTGATGTTAGAATCTAATTCAGTTGTGCCTAATATAATTAAAGATCAATGTTCTGAATCTGAATTATCTAACTAGCTATGGGATCTATATTTCGATGGATCTAAGAATAAGCATGGTATTGGTACAGGAGTTATGTTGGTTTCACCTCATGGTGATAAATTTTATGCTACTTACAAGTTATCTTTCCCATGTTCTAACAATATAGCAGAGTATGAAAGTCTTATTCAAGGCTTGGAATGGGCTAGGAAAAGAGGAATCAAATGCTTGAGGGCATTTGGGGACAGTGAGTTGATAGTAAAAGAGGTGAGATGTATCAATGTTGTTAAAAATGATCTCTTGAAGTTGTATAAATCCAGAGTTTCTGATATTTTGGATAATTTTGATGCATTTAACCTTATTTCCATACCTAGAAGGAAAAATATGCATGCTGATAGGTTGGCTAGTATTGGTGCTCATGTTTCAATTACTGGAAATAAAGGACAGATCTTAGATAATTGACATGTTAAAATTGTTGTAAGGCCATCTTTCCCAGACAATGATATTAATTGGTAGGTGTTTAACACTGATGAACATATTTTGAGCTTTATGACTGAAACAAAAGACTTTTTAGCTTCTAAAAATGACCAGTTCAATCAGCAAATGGAAAATTAGATCATTCAGTTGAAGACTAATAAGCTTCCAAGGGGATTAGTTAGCTTAGAGTCAGCTTTCAATGATAATGATCAATTCAGAAAGATTAAAACCAGCTTGTTGATCAAAGAAGATCACTATGAAGAAGTGGAGATGTTCAGAGACAAGTGCTTGAAGGTTGGTAACATTAATTCCCCTGAGGAAAAGAAAATGCTTATTGAGTTATTTAGGGAATATAATGATGTGTTTGCATGGGATTATGCTGATTTAAAAGGATTTGATCCTCAATTAACTCAGCATAACATAGAATTAGAACCAAATGCTAAGCTCATTAGACAAAGGCAAAGGCCTATCAATCGCAAGATAGAAACTTTAATGCTAAAAGACCTGAATAAACTTCTAAATGGTGGCATAATATTCCCTATCAAGCATACATCTTGGGTTTCAAATCTTGTTCCTGTGAGAAAGAAGAACAGAGAGTTAAGACTTAGTGTAGATTTTAGGGACCTCAAAAGGGTGTCTCTAAAAGATAGGCACCCTCTTCCTTCTATGGAACAGATCCTACAATATGTATCCGGTTCTGAGAGATTCTCCCTTCTTGATGGTTGTTCTAGCTATAACTAGGTATTAGTAAGAGATGAAGATCAATTCAAAACTGCCTTCACTACTAAATGGGGTACAATGTCTTATAGGAGAATGCCATTTGGATTATCAAACACAGGAGCTGCATTACAAAAGGCAATGGACCTTGCTTTCAGGAATTTGATGTATAAATTTGTTCTAGTATACCTTGATGATGTCACAATTTATAGCAAGGTTGCAAACCAGCACATAAGCCACTTGAGATAGGTCTTACAAAGATGCAGGGAGTTTGGGATCTCCCTTAACCCCAAAAAATCTATTTTTGCAGAACATGAAGGTAAAATTTTAGGATACCAAGTGTCTAAAGAAGGGACAACAATTGATCCTGAAAGGATTTATGCAATTCTAGAATTATCATTGCCAAAACATAAGAAAGGTTTGCAGAGTTTCATTGGAAGGATAGATTTTGTTAGACATTTTATTCCTAATATTGTAGATTTGTTGAAACCTTTGATTGCTATGCTAAAAAAGGATGTACAGAGTGCATATAGAAAGAGAAAATGCAGATGCAGAAAAGGATCCATGATACTGCAAGAGACACATTAGAAAGGAAGTATTCTTAATGAACTGGATTATGCAGAGAAGAAGGATGAGATGTTCATTAACATCATGCAAGTCAAAAATGAAGGCAATGTTGTTACAATGAGTATCAAATGTAGGGAAGGAATAATAGTCATTCTAAAATTTAGTATTGAAAGATGCATGCCTGGTTATCACCATTTTTATATTATAAAATATTGCTATTTATGCTTATGAAACCGTAAGATTTGCACAGAAATAGAGATACATAACAGAATAGACAATGTACATATAAACTGCAAGTGAAAGTCAATAAGAAAATATTGAAACAACAATATGTTGGCAGGCTTTCTTGGAGTAAACATTCATGAAAAAACAACTACGTTATGAGAAAGATAGTGTATGTTCATCAACTAAAGAAATCAAAAAATACTGTAATGGTTCATAACTTCAAAAGAAAGCTATACTTATGTCCTTAATGCCAAATTTTCCAGAGGTGTCTTTATACAGGGTATTTACAAAGTTACCTTGTATTCTGGTATAATGTTCATCCTGCATCCAATATAGGGCATAAAGTCATAAAAATGGAGTATTCATGTTTTTAGGGTTCCTGTTATGAAGATTGTCCATGGGAGTCACGAGCCCGTGCTCGAACCCCATGGGTAGTGTCTTATATGCTGATAAAAGAATAGTGTAATTTCACACTGGAAGGAATAACACTTTTACAGTGTTATGAACATGACATGTTTTGATAAATTTTGCTCACGGTTTCACCAGTGAAGTCAAATGTTGTTTATATTATCTAATTGCTGGAGGGAAAAAATTTATTGGTTTATAAAGACAGAATAACAAAAGAAAAGTTCAGTTTGCAGAGATGGATTTTTTTGTCCTCATGGCAATATTGTTGTGTTTGAAATACATTAAGCTGAGTGCATTTGTATACAGACAAGATAGCCATGCAAGAGAACCCAAGTTCACATCAAATATACACCTGTTCAAGATCAACTTAATAGCTATGTGGGTATATATTTTTGTTTTTGTTGTTGACATTAATAAAGCACAAAGAGCAGTAATGAAGGAAACGACATCAAGTAAACAATAGAAGGTAACTCTGAGTATGTTTAGGGTTGCAAAAGATGTGATGAAACCACATGATAGAGTTTCGAAATAAGCAAACAACTACTACAACATACAGAGCATTAATATCAAAACACCTCAAGTTGCTACCAGAGATGTGTATTTTAATAACTCATAAAAATGAAGTTGTTGAAACTCAAAGTTACGCATTTGGAATGCATTTAAAATGAAGTAACAAGAAAAGACCAGATGTAACTTATCTGAAGAAAAGAGGACAAGAAGACTGAGTTTGAGATGTAAATTAGAAGCCAAGTGTCGTGGGTCAATAGAAGGAGATATAAAACCCAAGCTCTGTGTGCTTTAACAGAGAAAGTCATGACCTCTGCAAGTAAGAGTTCACTATCAGTTGGGAACGAGTCTGAAGCAGTGGCTGAGATGCCTAGTTTCAAGTGTGAATCTCATGGACCCCTCTACACTTCTCCACCACAGCTTAGAGTCATTCCAAGCTAACAGTGGTTGTTAAAAAACTACCAACTCCAAGTCTCGGTTTTAAGAAAGAGCAGTGCCATATGTTATGGCTTCGAAAAAAAACAACAGAGCCTGAGCTCTGTAAGTTACCTCTACAAGTGTTTTGCACATTGGAGGCCATAGGTCATGACTCATATTCGACACAGCCCAAGCTCTTGAATTCCAACTTCAACCAAATAAACTCTAAAAAACTCCATCAGAATCCACAAAATGCGCCATATATGGTAGAGCAAGTTCAAACCCACGATTTCTGACAGAGCCCGAGAAGCTTGAGCTTCTCCACATTCTCTAGAAGCAAATGCAGTACCTTTGATTATGGCTTCCCAACTCCAGTTCAAACAAGCATGGTGGTGCCATAGAGATGAAAACCCTAGATGCAAATGAAATCGATAAACACTATGCATTGTGTTTTACCCAATTTTGAAGTCCACTTATAAATGGAGTAAATGCTATGACAGTTCCCAGTGTATCGACATTCCCTCCACAGTGACACAACAGTACTTTTCATTCCACAAGGATAGCATTACATCTTCTCAATGATCTGTTATATCAACTTGGTTATACCATGGTTGGATGATATAAAGTCAGGGTTTGATTCTTTGCTGCCAACTTAGTGGAGTTAGGGTTTCCTATTGTGTCAGGTTATGGTTGGGGTTGTATGCCTTTAGAGGTTATGTATTCAGGTTTATACATTATTGATGTTATGTAATAAAGTTGGTAGGGTATATAAAAAGGATGTATTTTATTTACCAACTTTGAGGGGCTAAACTTAGGGCTTGATTTAGGGCACTTGTTAAGCCATATAGTTGAGTAGCTTGATATTGTGGAGGGATTTTTGGGGGAGAAATATTTTCAAAAATTAAGCCATGCCGGCTATATAGTGGATCCTTTGCTTCATGTTTAGGGGTTCAAGATTTTAGAGAGAAGAGATTTTAGTGAACCTCTTGTTCCTATAGCTACCTTTTTATGCTTTTGTATCCATTTTTGGTTCATGTTTGTGATATGGATTTTGTGCAAGAGGATGCTTGTATTCCTTGCCATTATTTTGAGATTCATTCATGTATCTACACACGGATTTTAAGAAGAATATAGTTGACACATTTTTCATACATCTTGTGGTGATCACTTGTTCAAATCCTATTCAATTTTCTGCATTCAAGTGTAATACATCTATAGCATGGATTAGTGGATTGTATCTATTCCTATTCTAGATTACAGAATATAAGCCTTTTGCAGAATACATGCATGTTGTTGATAGTAAGATTGCTATTTGTGGTTAAACCCTAGTAGTGACTTTCAAATTAGCCTATGTATTCGATAGTGAGTGATATTGCAGAGATCATTAGGGTATGTTAAGTGAATGTCAGTTTGAGGCTTTGAGAGATCTGAATCTTATTTGATGTATCACCTTTCTAGTTTTAATCATACAATTTTAGTTAGAATTTCTCCCTTTGCTGCACAAAATCAGGAGAAGGTAGTATAATATTGATACCCAAATTCAATAGGAACCGACCTAGAATCTGGAGACTCCTTCTCAATCATAGTCCACCCACAGCTAGAGAAGGTTTCCATTGTTAGGATAGAATACCTATAAAGCCCTGATGCCTTAGTTGGGGTGGTAATTCTAAACTTCAACAATATATATATATATA
>MU226225.1:2068227-2079806 GCA_018584345.1 Thuja plicata
TATATATATAATAACATGGTATTACCCAATATGCCATATCACTCTATAGCTACTTACTATAGTAAGTAGATCATTAAGACCAACACTTTTTTATATAGAAAATATTATCACACATGTCCCATAGACTTTGTCATGATCATAAAAACTTATTTTTACAAATGATAAAAAAAAAATCCTTATGAACCTTTTTTGAAGTTTTGTAGGACCCCACAGAGTACACATTTCAAAGCATGAACATAGATAGTGAGATCTGGTGCGGTCATCTACTTCCCATACTTGATATGGAATTTTTCAATCCTCAACTAATTTAAGAGAGATTTTTATAAATGATTCGTATTTAAGGGAAAATATAAAGATAAATTTTCTATTCCCACACCTACTATTTTACTTTTTGCCTCATTTTTATGAAATGACTTAATTTTAATTACATATTAATGGATGATAATCTTCCCCAAAAAATTGTTCTCATCGTCTCATAGTTCAATATAATAAATTTATAATCATTTTTACATATTTACGTCTATCTTATTAGTATTTTCGTTAGGCTACATACTATTGCAATGAGTTTTTCTTAACAAGTGATTAAAAAAACTCATTTCAACCAATTACAATGAGTTATTTTTGTTTTTCAAATCATTTTTTTATTTTTCTAAAGTATAAATGTCAAATTTTTAAGTAAAAAATTTATGAAAATTATTTTTCTTCATCTTGTTTGGTTAATAAATTTAGGGTCTTATATATAAGGATTTCACGGAAGCAGAAGGATATCAATTTTTGAGGCAATTTTTTAGATACCCCATTTTAAAATATTTTTGTCAAAAATATGTATTTTTTTTGTTAAATAAAGAAAAATAATAAAAATTTCTAATTATTTTTAAAATTTTATTATAATAAAAAATTAGATAACATTTTAATTTTAGCTATGACAATAATTATTATATTATAATTAAAATAATATATTATTATTATATAAATGTACATTATACAAATTTTAAAATTATTTTATAGTTTTAGAACCTCTATTATTATTAAATTTATTATCTACTATTACAATTTATTATACTTTATTAAATTATATCAAATTTTAAAACTATAATTAATTATTAGGCAAATACTTCGCCACTATTTGGCACTTGTTTATACCTATAGTCACTCTATACATTTCTGAGGATGAGCCTTCTATTACACCCATGTCTCTATAAAATGCCATTCGTGAAATATGCTATATTATTAGTTCTCGAGTCAATCATCTAACATGTAATATCAACCTTGCACCATGTGGAATTATTCCAAAATTTAAATTTTCTAATTTAAACTTGTGGTGGCTCCACCTAATTTGTTTGGTATTTGTGAGTTGACGAGTATACTTTTTTTCATTACTAGTTATTGTGTCTTTATATTTATAACTACATTCAATATATATTAACAAGGGCTGCGTGCAGCTCGAGTCCCTGTATTGGGTAGGGGAGTAGCAAGAGCAGTCATTTGGCTTTGCGGTGCGCAGAACAATGATCAATATGAGGACAAACACTAGGATGTAATAACAAAGATCTCTATAATATTGTCTGATATACGACAGGCCAACCCATCTGTATATAGTCTCTGCAATTCTAAAAGAAATACGACCAAATGAGTTCCAAATGTGACCGAATGAAATGCAGATGTTCACATGCCCGAAAATTAGCCAATAATTGGAGAAGGCTCACTCCAGACCAAAAATATTCAAGCTGTAAAGCTCCCAGCTAGATAGTCCATAGTTGTAGAGAAATAGCATCTGGATATGAACAACGTCAAAAGCTTTTGGAAACATGAAAATCAGAAAATAAGCGAGGAACAAAAAAGAGTGTGAGAAGAAATGGGCCAGCCATTAGAATATATAAGACTTCAAGCACAAGATTATTGAACAAGGAGAAACAATATAAGGAAAAGTGGGTTATAAGAGAAAACTTGTGTAGTACCTTGAGAAAAATCAGCAGTGGCACCACAAATCTCCTCATACTCATCAAGCCCTCAACAATAGGTGAAAGTTGGCATTCTAAGGACTCGATCCTAGCCCACTCAAGCTTCGTAGCCACATAAGCATCCACAAGACTACTCTCTTGTCCCTTATCTAAATTCAGCACCAAAGCCCTTGCCCTGGATTAGATGCCTCTCAGTCCCGCTGAGACCCAAAGCTAAATCTAAATGAAGAATTCACAGATAAAACATCACAATTGTTGTTTTTTTCATCACAAGCCCTATTAAAATTAAACCCATTGCCCACATTACACTAATCCTTTGTATTCGCCTCCACAAGCCATGCATAAATCACGATTCTGGTGCACCCAAAATATGAAGCACGCGGTAGCCATGTGAACGGTTTGAGAATTAGAGAAATCAAAGGAGACTTGAGGATATTCATAAAATTAAGCTGTGAAGGGCATAAAGAAAATAGAATCATAAATATATTCTACATTCATATCATAATACTAAATCAGCAATAATATGTCGTAAAAGTGGTCTCTTTCATACTTACAGAGTCAGGGACAGGATAGTATGTAGTGGCTGCTAAAGCGCGCGGAGGTTAATCTCTTAGCTGCAGGCTTGAATCAGCAATGGGGAATGGTTCTTTTTGGCATCCTTTTAAATATTTCATATGCTTTAAATTTATTTACATGTTGATTATGTGTTGCTACAGGGACGATCCAGAAAGAAATTCATAATCTCACCAACGCTATAAAGCCACTGTTCAATTTAAAAATTTTCTCATCCGTTAACGATCTGTTATTCGGTGCTTAGATTATATGTTTTATTCAGAGCCATTAGAAAAGACGAAGATATCGTGTAAGGGAAAAACAGACGGATACTTATAGATTTATCATTTTGAAAATCTATAATGTCGAGATCTAAGTAGGCGAGAAACAACATGAACTCCAGGAAAATCGGTAGCAAGAAATGGAGACTAATCACAACAAGCAAAAGAAAATGTAATATGAAGGAAACCTATTCATGACACGCAGAAAGACCAAGCTTGCATGCAGGTTGACACCGCTACTGCCCCTGCAAACTGCCACGCTCCCATCTCTGCCACCACTTGCCATGACTCCCAAGCTAATTTTTTGGTCCAATTTTTTGAGCAGGAAAATAAAAAGATTGCCCATAAAAAGCAGCTACGCCAATGGAAAAATGGGAATTTTGAATGGAAAAATTCATTTTAACAGATATCAAACAGGAGACCATATTATGTAGCAAATTTATAATGTTTTTTGCAGTTTTCGAGGCCAGAACTAATGCAAAATAGAAGCCTGAAAACATTTGTCCCCGCCTTAGACAACAGGGACTAATAATGACCAATTTCCGAAAAAAAAAAATTTCCACTGTAAATATGCTATTGTAGGTTGATTTTCAAAATTAGGTTGACATTTTTTTGTCAATATGAAAAAGTTATGTAGATTGGAAATTGAAGGTTTATACACATAATAAGTTTTGTAAAAAAAATGTTTTTAACTATTGAAACATGTTTTTCTCCATTTTCTTAAACTGATTGAGGTGTGACAATGTTTCCACTGAGTGTACAAAATATGCAGTCAATGATTGATCCCTTTGGATATATTTGGATTGTTTTAATAAACTACAATGTGTAAAATTTGACTTGTAGTATAATAAAGTAGAAAATGTACCTCTACATATCAAAATAATTTATTCATTTTCCACGTGAATAGAAGATTATAAATGTTCTGATTAAAATTTAATAAGTCAAAGTTAATAAGGAATCTAGTACTTTTGTAGCCATTCTAGATAGGACTAGCTCACCTTTTGGTAAACATGTTTCTTGTAGATGGAAGTTAGTAGATAAGAGAAGACTTTGGCAGTTTTTGTTTTCTGAAAAAATAACACAACTACAATTAGACAATTGGAATTGTGTATACAAACAATCATGTTTTTACCACTTCTATATTTAGTCATCTTGGTAACTACAATGAATTTGTTGACTATTGCATGTCTACATAACATATCATTTTTCATATCATTTTTTATTAAGACTAAATTCTTTCATTTTTTTTTATTGTTGGGTAGTGTTCATTTTGTTCATTTTAAGTCAATATCATTATTATAATCTTTTATTTTCTAATCTAGCTTAGTGGCATAGTGAGTATAGCTAAATCTTCCTAGATATTTTTTTCTTATTTGAGGAAATCTCTAAAGTATGCTAATGAAATGAGTAGAAACTTTATAAGTAGATAAAATCTTGCAAGTTTAATTGAGACCATCTCAAATTATATTTATATATTTATATGTGATATAATAGAGTGCAACATTATTATCCCTAG
This sequence comes from Thuja plicata, assembly GCA_018584345.1. Lineage (NCBI taxonomy): Eukaryota > Viridiplantae > Streptophyta > Pinopsida > Cupressales > Cupressaceae > Thuja > Thuja plicata. The sequence goes on from MU226225.1 coordinate 2,072,538, forward strand.
TTTATAGAGCATGCCTCTTCTAGGGTGACAAGGGGTTCACAAACATAGGTCAGCTACATGCATTTTGAAGAAATTCCTTAATCTATGGATACCCAAGTATGTGTCTATGGATACCCCACATGCATTTTGAAGAAATTCCTTAATCTATGGATACGCAAGTATGTCTATGGATACCCAACTTATAGAGAATGAGACATGCTTGATTCTAGGATTTTAGGTGTTATATCTAATTTTTACAACATGACTTCCTCCATGAAATTGGATGTTAGCTCGTGATTTTTACAAATTGAAGTTTTCCTCCCTCGCAATCTTCTTAGTTCTTTTTTTCAAATTAGATATTTCCATACCAAATATTGCTTACTAATATCTTTTTTATGAGTAAAATTTTACAAAGTTTAAGTTCCACAATTACAACAAATCAAAGATTCTTCCATCTATCAATAAATCCATTAAAAATATATATAAACAATAATTTTTTAATATGCAATACATATGTTTTGACATGAAAGAACAATGTTATCTCAGTCAATAAGTCAATAAAATTGTTAAGACACAATTGTATAAAAGTATTAACAATTGTTTACCATGTTTACTAGAATATAAAACTAGTTCTTAATGATTGTAATCTAGTATTAATAATAGTTTAAATGGCATACTATGAATTTAAGAAAGAGACATGATACTAAATTCAAATGCAATATATGAACACAAATAATAACTATTGAAACAGCAATTTTTATTTAAACCACTCAATCTTAAATCTTGATGTCATCCAATATTTTTATTTAGAAAATGACACTAAAGAACTGCTTTGGCTTAAGCAATCCAAGATCTTTATATCATCTAAGGTTGTTATTTGAAGAATTGCACTAGAAAAATTGCTTTGGCTGAGCTAATTGGAGGTCTTCATATCACCTAAGATTGTTATTTAAACCAGAATCGCTTATACGAAGCCGATCTAAGATTCCATTTGATCTAAGATGGTTATTTAAAAAACAGTACTAGAAGCAACACTTTTCCTAGCCAATCTGAAATCTTCATATCATCTAAGCTTGTTATTCCTATTCTTCAAGCCCTGAAGTTATTATAACTGATAAAGCAGGTCTATAAAAACCTATTCACCAATGCATTAGTTCATGTATGTAATGCTATCTGTACTCAGTTTTGTCTCAGTTTTCGTTCTACCGACAGTTCAACTCATAAAAGCCTTATCCATTGGAATAAAACTACAAATGTAAATGGCCTTTAATATTGAAATACACAGGCTTCATAAAAACTAAAGTTTTGAAGTAAAAAACTCACTCATCCAATAACAGATGTCAAGTAGTAACAATAGAGAAAGAAAATCTTGTGATCCTACACTTATGATTGAACAGCCTGACATTCTTCTTAACCTTACCCGATCAAACGCTGAAGTTCAACATATAGTGTCTTGAAATCAGTATTGCAATTGTCTGTTACCTGAGAAATTAAAATGAAATGCATTCAGAATTTTGAAGATTATGAAGAATATATACTGCAAGGCGTTGTTGGGAAAATACCTTGGCCTGTATGGTATAGAAGACTGTTTGATTAGTCACAGACGAAGCAGCACTCACAATTTCAACTCTCCATTCTTCCAGCACCATAAGAATATCGGACAAGGCAATCTGATTCTGAATAGAGGTTACATATACCTGAAACGCAGCCGAACCGAATGACTTTATTTTAATTGATGGGAAACCCTCATCTGATTCCTGGAATTCCATAGGCTTGGATATTTCAACGCCCTTATCGCAAACTGCTAGAGTTATGTTCTTCTCTCTTTCCTTTGTTAGATCTTTGATATTGTTCTCTAGATAACGAACGTAATTAACAGCTTCCTCCAGTTGGTCTGTTACTGAACGCTTTCCCTGCACAATATCGATCCAAATTCATTTCAAACAACTTAAAACCCACCAAATCAAAACATTTCAATTATCAGATGAAATAAAATCATACCCGAATACTTTGTTCCGGAAGTAGAGATCTCAGCTCTGAGTAGAGAGAATTCATGTCTTTACGCCGCTGCCTTTCAATCATTTTGTGAATAATCTGTTTGGTGGGCTGTGCGCCTGCCTTCTTCACAGGGTTACTTGAACTAGGGTTACCAAAGCCATCTTCTGAAGATTTCTCAAAGTAGAGATTCAGAGCATTTTGGTATGTTTTCTCTTGTTGAGATGGGAAGGAATTTGACAAGTTGAATTCCATGTTTGGGTGGAAGGACGTGGTAAAGGGAAACTTGTTCAATAGGGTGTCTCGGTTGTAAAATGAGGGTGGAAATAAGATTCGCTGCAAAAAGGATAAAGGATTAGGTACTTGACCTGGCAAGATCTGAGATGGGCTTTAAAAATGATAAAAGATTAGGGTTCGTCGATTCTCATCAGAGATATGTTAGTTGCGTAACCAAACTGGGGATTGCAAAATCTGTATCAGTAGATAGTTCATCTAATCGGTTGGTCCAGATCTTCAAAACTAATTAGAAAATAAGATCCGAATCAAATTAGATCTTTGTCGACCGGTCAAAATTAGGGTAAAAGAGCTCAATAATTCAGTATGTCAGAGCTCCATGTCTGTTACCTGACAACTTCAAAGTTAAATAGTGTCCCGTAAAATAAGAAATGTTTCCTGTGAGGCAATTCCACTGCATGAATGAGGACTATAAATTGATTGATAAGTCAAAAATTTGTATTTTAAAAGTCCCTTATGATTACAAAGGATTTCCAACAGGGAATCTTATCTTTTAGCATCTCTTTTTAGTTTATTTGATGTTCTCTGCATTTCTAATTGAAAAGGAAAAGGATTTCACCGTGACAGTCATTCCTGAAAATGATAGGAAGTCCATGACCTCAATGCCACCAATCTAAATCCTTGTCTTTCAAGTTGGAATATTGCTGATCTTATCACTAAATTGTTGATTTTTTATATTACGCGTGAATATTTACTGTTCTTTTATTAATTTGTCTTGCTGGAATCATGATCGTAAAAGTTTCTAATTTAAAAATTGGATGCACAACGCCTACCCTGTCTCACAAATTGCTACCGTGAAGAAAACGAAAAGTCATATAGAAAAATAAATACACGTGAAGAAGAATAATTTATAATTAATGGATGGTAATTTCTGAATGGCAGGATACCAATTTGGTACATAGCTTTGTTCATCCCTACAAGGGATACATGCTTTTGTTCGGGTTAAATAAACTTTTGATAATGTATTTTATAGCAGTAAAATCAGTTAATTAATAATAGATTTTGTGTGGAAAATATTCCATTAAAATTAAAGTTATAGCTGACTAAAGGTTGTGGGTGTTTATGAAATTTATACGATTATAAGCAAGCAAATAAATATATATAATTATTTCTCTTTTACAATTTTAATTTATATTGTTAAGTTAATTTTTTTTTATCAATTTCATTAGTATGAAAATCTATAAAAATAGTATAAAATCTTATAAGACTTAAAGTTATATAGACATAGTATTAAACTTTTTTGAGAGTTTGAGTTCCATTCAAAATTATTCAATTTGGTTATGAAATGATCATTATTCATAGCATATAAAAATAAAAATAAAAATTAATACATATACACATTCATAAAGCTTATAAGATTGAAAATATACTAAATCTTATCATATGGAGAATAAAACAAGCATTGATTAGTGGCAACAAAGGTGCACGTACAATATAAAATAATTGCACTGTATAATATCTAAATGCTTAAATAATGAACAAACACAAATATAGAGATTGCAACTCTAGTTGTCAAGCACTAGAAATGCACAATAGAAGTAAAATTTAAAGAAAAAAATGGAGAGATGCCAAAAAAATTTCTTTACAATACTTTCAACGATCTAGAGCTACACCAATAAATATCTAGAGATTTACTAAACTCTCTTACAAATTTCTCACTTGGATATTTTGACAACTTGGAGCAATCGTTGCTTGACCTACACACAACTACTCTTGTCACAAACTCACAAAGCTATCTACATCACATAGAGCACAAAAAAAAACTTGTTCCAAATTGACTAGCTACTGCAAACATTCTTCTTTATTGTCATTGTTGTTCACATACAAAATTCTCCCTAAAATTCAAATTAGAAACTAACCTACAAACATTAATCTCACTATTAAAAATGATAGTTGGAACTAAATAATAGCTTCTAGTTTTTATTGTGTATGTATTTTCTGGATCAAAGTTTAAGATCACACTTGGTATTCCATCATTAGGTTGTGAGAGAGTCTAGGAGATGTAAAATTACAAGATGCTGACAAGGACTGACTCAAGAGGTATATGAAGGGTGGAGAAGAAGGGGCACATGAAGCAAGGAGGATTAGAAAAGAAAAATAAATGGCTAAACCTATTTAGTTATTTATTTTTTATTTTCTAATCCTCCTCGCTTTGCATGCCCCTTCATACCCAACATTCATATATGTCTTGAGTCCGTCCTTTCTGTATATTATAATTTTACATTTTGTACACTCTATAACTTCCTGATGATGGATTACAGAGTGTGATCCAAAACTTTAATGCAAAAGCCACATACACAATCAAGACTAGAAGCTATTGTTTAGTTCTAATGAATTATGGAACTCTGATAACTATGATAATATTTAGAGTTATTAAAATGCCAAGAGTATGTTGGAGGATTCAATTCTTATGAAAATATGTTATAGGTTTCTTTCCTATAGGTATTCTTGCTTGCATTTATTATTGGATGCTCACCTAAAAGGTAGGTATGGCTACAAGGATGTAGAAGAGCCTCAAAATAGTTAATGTTATCTTTACAATTCTAACACTCCTCATTTTTCAGGTGGTCCAATAGAAATATCATTCTTAATCCAATTCAAGTATGCCTATATTTCTCCTTAGGTGTGCAATACTTTCCATGCTTGATGGCTTGGTAATGTCTTCTAGAAACTGGTTAGACCTACAAAACTTCATTTCAATTTCACCACTCTCAACCAATTTTTTTATAAAATGATACTTGATTTCAATGTTCTTGCTTATTTCATAAAATATAAAAATATTCCTCAATGCTATTAATGGAACATTCTCACAAAATATAGTTGTTCCATCCTCTCGTTCTTATTTCAAACCTACTAAATTTTTTATTAGTCAAATAACTTGACATGTTGCTTAATTTTTTGCTATATCCTCATCCTCAAGTGTAGATAGAGAAATTATGAGTTATTTCTTGGAATCCCATGAGATTGCTCTCAAACTCAAATGAAACATATAGTCTAATGTGCTCTTCCTATTATCCACACTTCCTATCCAAATGCTACCTCTAAAATCAACCAGCTCATAATTAATTATGTAGTATACAATCTATCATATTCTTTGGTACCATTCACATACCTCAAGATTATTTTACCCACTTGTCAATGGGTTTCCTTTGGAGTCTCAATAAATTTGTAAAACCAAACTCTTCTACATAGTCAGATTCACATTGTTTTTGCAATCTTTATTTCTCAACATAACACCTATGGTTGTTGGTGTTGGTGAGATTTACTATTCTACATTCTAAATCTCTTAAAAATATCTTTTCCATACTCCTCTTAAGAGATAAATCTTCTATCATGCATTTTATTTACATTTATCCTTGAAAAATACCTCAAAAGACCTAAATATGTGATCTTAAACTCTCATTTTGTGACCTTTATAAAATTCACAATTAGGAACTATCTTCTCTATTAAAAAATAAATCATCTACATACAAGACAATAATTAAAATTTTACCATCAAATCCCTCGATATAAAGAGATCATCATCGCTTTTGCTATAGCTATTTCTCAATAAATGTGAGTCAATCTTACTACAGCATGTCCATGGAGCTTGCTTTAGCTTATAAAGAGTCTTCTTCAACCTATAAACCTTTCTTTCTTGACTTGTAACTTCATAACTAGGTGACTGCTCTACATACACTTCCTCCCTCAGTAATCCATTTGAGAAGGTGAACATTGTGTCCATTTGAAACACCTTCCACTTATTTTGGGATGTAATTACTATGATTTCCCTCATAGTTTCCATTCATGCAATGGGGACATACATCTCATCATAATCTCTTCCCAATTGATTTTTGTACCCCTTAAGAACCAAATGTGTCTTGGCCTCTCTATTCTTCCTTCAAAAATTATCTTTGTCATATAGAATAAATCATTTTGCTCAAACTACTTACTAGGAGGAAAACCAATTATGTCTCATTCTATTTCTCTCTATTGCACATGTCTCCTCATCCATGACCTCACACCATTTATCTTCTTTCATATCATCCTAAAAAAAAATTAAATCACTATGAGAAAACAATGAAAAAATTATATTTTCATCAAAGTCATCAAAATCCCTTTCGTTCAGGTAAATCTCCCTTGGATTATTGATCTTACTTGTCATTAGGGAATAAAGAGTTGGGTTTGAACTCTTACCACTTCTATTGTTATGTTATTTATCCCAGGTTCGGAGATGTTCAAAATCTTTTAGAGCTCTCTCTGTATTGGTTTAGAACTATTAGGTTCTCTCTAGAGCTGATTCTGTGGTTATTTATGGATTCTCTCCTTTCTACCTATTTATGTTAGGAGTTGTCTAGAGTTACCTATATGAAAATCTATTTGAATCTAGAGTTGTATGAAGCTATGTGTCCAACTCCATATTTATTGTAGGATCATCTTTTCCATATTTAGACTCATTATATTCATCTTTAATAGGAACTCTATTCATATTACATGAAGATGTATGCACTAAGTCATCCTATGACTCATTCTCAATGAACTCAACACCCCTACTAATCATGATCTTCTTGGTGACTATGTTATACAACCTATATTCCTTGGAGTTTTGAATATAGCCTATGAAAATATACTTCTCATCATTTTCATCCAACTATTTCCTCTACACCCTTTTCCCATGAACATATTCCACAATAAAACACTCTCAGGTGTTCAACATTTCACTTTTTTTGTCCATTTCCTATTGTGGTATCTTGTCACAGACTTCCTTTGTTGGAATACTATATATCAAGTAAATGATTATTTCTATAGCCTCTCCCTAATATTAATTTGGGATTCCTTTTAACTTGATCATTTTTATCTCCATGATGGTCCTATTATACCTCTCAACCACTCTATTTTGTTGTGGAATATAACTATCTATAAGTTCCTTTATGCCATTTTTATTGCAAAAATTTACAAACTGATTCCAAATGTACTCTCTCTCTCTCTCTCTCTCTCTCTCTCTCTCTCTCTCTCTCTCTC
>MU226225.1:2079935-2163441 GCA_018584345.1 Thuja plicata
CTCTCTCTCTCTCTCTCTCTCTCTCTCTCTCTCTCTCTCTCTCTGAATCTTGATATAGTGTCTACTTTTTTTTAGCTTAGGTCTTAAATAACAAAAATTATAAAATTCTTAAGATTTATTCTTCAAAAACAAACCCATGTTTTATAACTTAAATCATCAATAAAGTTCATAAAATATTGGATCCCCGAATATAAATTTAATGGCTAGGGCCATACAAATTAGTAACTACCAGCTCCAATGGTTCTCTTCCCCTTATAGTGTTTCCTTCTTTAAAATAATTCCTATAAAGTTTCCCTAAAATATAATCTTCATACCTACTATTACAATCTAGAATCTTCAATAAACTATCGACCATTCTTTTCTTAGAAAATAAACTCAAACCAACATAGCCTAAGTGCTCATATCTAAAATATCATACCTTGGATGGGTCTATAATCATTCTCTTACAAGTTTATTTCTATATTGTTGTACATTTTTCTTGTTTGGAATGTGCAACCACAAACTCAAAAGAGAAGTAGATCTCTAACCTCAAAAGAAATATCTAGTTGATATTCATTTAAACTATTGCAATAAATTTATTGCTCCCATCCTTTTAAAAAAAATTCATTCACCTTCTTCATCATCACTTTGCATCCATTTTGGATCAGCTATCCAACACTCATTAGATTATACTTAAAATGCCTAGGAAAACTAAAAAAATTGAATCTCCTTCTTTTCAACTTTCTTGGTGTGGATCATAATAGATATTTCCTCCAGAATTGTAATATTTAAATTGTTCATCATTTTAATATCAAGTGTTTCATTTTTATCAATGAAAGACATTAAAATTACGTTACCACTCATGTGGTTACTATAACCACTATCCAAATACTAGATGTTAGGAATGCCTTCCTCACGAATGTTGCATATGATGAAGGTTTAAGATTGGCTACCTTCAGTTACATTCACATCACCCACATTTTTCTCTTTTCTTACATTTTCCAAGCCTCACTTGAATAATGACAAAACTTATGACAATAATAATATTCAACATTTCTCTTTTCATACCTCTTATTTGAGTTGTTGTGATTCTTACCTTGTTTGGAGATATATTGAGAGATTATTTCTCCCTCATAGTTGCCTATGTCTGATTTGTAATGGTAAGTGATGTGATGGTATAGATTTGGTGATGAGATGATTAATTATTATGTTATCAGTGATGTCAAGTACTGACTTAGTGTTCATAGTGTGTTTCCAAGTATGTGAGAAGGATGAACAATGTGTGAAAAGTTGTTTTAGTGGTCATGATCCTTAAGGGAGAATTGTGAATGTCTTTAAATGATAAGTATATGATCACAACTATTTAATGTATGATTTGTGTAAGTTATGATTATTTTAAGTATTACCAGGCAACTGCTTGAATAATACGTGAATGGAAATAAATGATTTGATTGGTTTATCAAATCTATATTGAGTTAGGTTGAATAATCATAGAATTGTGTTGTTGATATTATTTTGAGCTCATGGTTATAATGACAACTGATTTAGATGACCAGAAAGAATTTTTTGTGGTTACAAAAGTTGTTTCAGTGAAAGGTGACAATGCTCTTGATCTAGAGATGGTAGATATTCTTTTTGTGATCAGTAATAAAGTTATGATGAATCATTTGTGTCACAGATATCATGACTATGTGCCTCAACTCATTTCTGGTGATGGAGTGGCATTACATTGATTGAAAAAGATTGAAAAAGTGATTTCTAATGTGTTAGGTGAGATTTAGGACAGTGGTAGTCATACGACTTGAGTACTAATTTTTATATCATGAAATCAAAGATTTGTGTGTGTAGATTGTGGATGTGAAGGTGCGATCAAGCCAAGGTGTACCAGAGTCTTCCAAGAAGAGAATTCATGTGTTATAAAGGATCTAATCAAGAAAATGAGTTTCTATTTGGAGATTAAGTGACCCTAAACATTTTCATATTATAAATCCCTTAACTGGATAGACCCTAATAGGTATTATTTGTAAATATCTTAGTAGAGTGGATCATTAAATTGAGTTTGAAATCTCCTAAAAGAGTTACTCCTAATGGGGTAAAGCTCCTAACAGGTCTATAGGTAAATCCCATAACTGAGTGGTAGATAATAGTGTCTTTGTAAACTCCTAAAATGATTAAGCTCCTAAAAGAGCGTACTTCAAAAGAGTCCATTATTTGTGGGTCCTCATTCCTGCATTTTTTACCCATTTGGCTTTCCACATGAAATTCTATATGTGGTATGTGTTGCATCCATTGTGGTTCTTGTGTTTATCTGATTAAGTTTCATTTACTTATCAATAGATAAACTTGTGAATGTTGGTTTTGAGTTTAAGAAATGGAAATTTGTAGATATCTTTGATTATTGATTCACCCCCTACCCCCCAACCTCTCATTAATATAGAACACTTAGGAATAAGAATTGGTATCAGATGTTTTGTCCTCTTTGTGGTGAAGCTTAACAGCTTGAGGTCAAGATTTGGGAATGATGACAAAGGAAGGTCCTAAATTCACAAGGGAGAACTACTTAGTGTGGAGTGGTAGAATGAAGCATTATCTAAAAGGTATGGGAAACCAATATTGGAATCATTTTTTTAATATGTATGGTGCACCAATCGGGACTCTCAATGAAAATCAGCTAAGGGAACAACAAGAGAATCCTACAACTATGAAAGCCATTGCAAGTATATTATCTGATGCAAAGTTTTTTATATCCAAGATTTTGAAACCAGCTATGATGTGTGGGAGAAATTTAAGTTAGTGTATGGTGATGAAAAACATGTGTAGAATGATAAGATTGACAGAATTAAAGGAAAATTTGATGACATTAGGATGGTTGAAGGTGAAAACATTGAGAAGTATGGTCAAACAGTTAAAGACGTTTTTTCTGCAATCAAACGTTTTGATCGAACTATTGAAGAAGATCATGTGGTAAGTAAAGTATTGAGAACCTTATTAACTCCTTATACCATTAGGGTTTCTACTATTCAGGAGTTAAGATCTTTAGCAACTGGAATTTTCACTTTTGATCTATTGATTGGAAAGTTGTCTGCATTTGAACTTAGCAATTATGATAATAGTGTACCAAGGGTTGAAGGGAAACTTAGGGCATCTATGTCTCTTACACCTAAAAGGAAAGGAAAGGAATTTATTCACGAAGCTTATGCTATGTTAAGTTACTCTAATGATTATAAGTCTTTCTTATCTGAGGAAAAGAAACAGGTAGAGTTAGAAGCATTGCTTGCTAGGAGGTTACGTAGAGGAACTAGTAAGTTAAAGGGAAATTTGCCTCTTAAATGATTCACATGTAACAATATTGGACACATTTCTAGCAGGGGTCCTGATGGTGATAGTAAGGGAAAGCCTAAGAGATTCAAGGATAAGAACAAGAAGACTTGTTTTTTTCTTCTAATGATGGGGTTACCGATACAGAATTTGAGGATAATGAAGAAGAATATATCTTTGTTGATGTTAAGGAGGATCCCCTATAGATGGTGAAAAATCCTTGATTTTTGGTATGGATCACACTGATGATTGGGTAATATATACTAGATGTACATATCATATGATTATTGATAGGAGTAATTTGACTAAGTTAGAATAATGTGACAGTGGAGCAGAAAGGTTTGGTAATAATTCTCCTTTCTTAGTAAAAGGAATAGGATCTAGTGCATTAAATAGAAAAACAAATTTTGTTTATGGTTATTGGGTAGAAGACCTTGGGTATAATTTTTTGAGTGTATCACAGTTGAATAACAAAGGTTGTCATGTAGAGTTTAAAGGAGGTGTATGCAAGATACTTAGAAGATATGGTGATCTAATTACTACCAGTATGCAGACTAAATGTAACTTACTCCGTCTGCATACTATAGTGGGTATGTACACCAAGTTGTGAGTCAAACAAGTGGCCACATCTTTAAAAAAAAATAAAAATTTCATATAACCCAATTAGGTTACTGAAAATTCAAAATTATTCTAGGCTTGGTTACTGAAAACTCAATCTATCTCAAAACCCGATCCGGTTTCTAAATTTAAAATAACTCGATCGGGTTCTTAAAAGAAAAAAGTAATTTTGCAACTCCTACATAACCCAATCGGGTTATGGAGAATAAACTCCACAATTTTCATTTCCTCAAAACTCGATCAGATTTTGAAGAAGTAAAATTAATGTATTTTATTCTCCATAACCCAATTGGGTTATGAATAAATTAAAATAGGCTTTTCTCTAGAATCCATAACTTTCACATATAGAGTCTGATTGACTCCGCTCAAAAAGCATAGGAAATATCTTGAGATGATCTAACACATGATTAACCTACGATCATCTTTAGTCATCAACATTGTTCTGCCATCGATTTGAATCGAGTAAGGTATAAAATAGGTACTCATTATTACCCATACATACAACATATAAGAAAATTAGTATGCTCTCTCTCTCTCTCTCTCTCTTAGTTTTTTAGAACCCGATCGGCTTCTGAGGAATTAGGAACATTGAGCCATTATGTTCTCATATCTCGACCAAGTTCTGAGGAACGAGGAATGTTGAACTATTAACTCCTCAGAACCCGATCGGGTTATGCTTAATTAGGAACTTTTCTTGCTTCAATGCTCTCTCTCTCTCTCTCTCTCTCTCTCTCTCTCTCTCTCTCTCTCTCTCTCTCTCTCTCTCTCTGTTCTTAGTTTTTCAAAACCACAATAGTTTCTAAGGAATTAGGAACATTGAGCCTTTATGTTCTCATAACCCGATCGAATTTCTTAAGTCCTCAGAACCCGATCAAGTTATGTATAATTAGGAATGTTTCTTGCTTCAATGGTCTAAAAATAGTCATAGAAAGTTGTCCTAAGGTCCCACTGTTGTTTTTCTATTATTTTACGCCAATAATAGACATGTCTACACTTTTTTGCATGGTTTTTCTTTGCAATGATTTAATTATGTTGTTTATTGGTGTTTTTTATGTCATTTTATCATTATGATTTTACATTTCAAGAAAATTTGATTTGTTCTTATTTTTTGGATTTAATGTTCATATGTTATTCTACGTTCATGATATTATTCATAAGCTCCATTCAATGCGAACAATGGGAAAGAACAAAAGAGGAACAATTAAACAACGAGAGACAAAAAAGGAAAGAAGAAGGGAGCGCATGAGGTGAATACGATAAGGTACATCATCAAATAAGTACAATGTAAGTGATGAAAATGAAAATGAAAATGTTAATGTTAATGTCACAAATACACCTAATTTAGCAAATGAAAATGTTCAACATACACCAATTGAAATGATGGGGATAAATGCACCTAAAATTCATCTAATGGACCATTCAATTTGATGTCATTAATGAACAAAATGCACATAATAAAAATGAAAACATTTAACATACACCAATTGAAATGATGGAATTAATGCACCTAATTCATCAAATGCACATAATCAAAATGAAAATGTTCAACATACACCAATTGAAATGATGGGGATAAATGCACCTAATTCATCTAATGAAAATGTAGAGGATGTAGCTATGTTAACACCTCCTAGAATAATTTGTAGAAACCCAAAGTTTCTAATTGACATTGATAAAAATATTTTGAGGCCAATGCATGATAAAATGTCAGAAAGAAATTGTAGAATAATTATTAAAAAAAGACTTGAAATAACTTTTTTTTAAAAATTAAATCAAAGTGGAAGATGTCAAGTAGTTGTTGAAATGATTAAGAATCTGACATATAGAGAGACAATGAGAATTGTGGGGTTGAGAATATCTAAAAATAGTACTAAGAGAACCATTGTGATAAATCTATTCGATGCATACCAAGCCATTGGTTCAAAATCACGTAGTAAAGATGCTAATGTTACTCGACGTGTCCTCACATCAAATACAATGGGAAAGGAAATGAAAAAATATTGTATAGTAAGAAAAACAAGGAAGTCATTAATGATAGGTAGATCAACATTATAGAGAGCCTTACATAGGTGAGACAAAATTGAGGGTCAAAATACTAATTCTCTTTGGTCATTCTCGAGTAGACTCCCACACAAGGACAAGGTTGTTGTTGATGCATTAAGAACATTAATTAAATCCATGTGGAATCTCCTAGAACTGATCTACATGATTTTAGGCCTTCCCAAAATGGTCCTTGTGCACTTCACAAATCTTTGATATCTTTGACGAGGTCCAAGATATGGCTCTCCAAAAATCACTGCCCAATTTGGCTTAGTGCACCTTGAGTAGACTTTGGTCTGACTTACGCTAGAACTTTCTAGATGCTTTGCAAGTGAAAAAAGGTCTCCCCTAGAATTTTCCCAGCCAAGTGGAGCTGATGGAGCTGATGGTTTGGTGCCATAATGAATAGTTTGAAAGATGCACCATTGACTAACTTTCAACTAAGCAACAATGTAACTTTTTGTACAAACTGAGATCGGGTTGCCAAATAGAATCCAAATGGAATCTCCTAGAAATGAGATACATATTTATATGCATTCCCAAGATGGTCCTTGTGCACTTCAGAGATCTCTAATATCTCTCACGAGGTCTGAGATATGGCTCTCCAAAAATCACTGCCCAATTTGGCTTAGTGCACCTTGGGAACACTTTGATCCGACTTGTGCCAAAATGTTCTTGATGCTTCACAAGAAAAAAAGGTCTCCCTAGAATTTACCTAGCCAACTAGAGCTGATGGAGCTGAATATTTGGTTCCACGATGAACGGTTTGAAAGGTGCATAATTGAGGAACTTTCAACTGATTAACAATGCAACTTTTTGTACCAGCCGAGATCGGGTCACCAAAGGGAATTTGAGTGGAATATCCTAGAACTGAGATACATTCTTATAGGCATTCCAAATATGGTCTGTATGCACTTCAAAAATTTCTAATATCTCTCACGACGTCTGAGATATGGCACTCCAAACATTGCTACCGAATTTGGCTTGGTGCACCTTGGGAACACTTCAGTCTGACTTGCGCCAGAACATTCTTGATTCTTCAAAAGCTACAAAAGGTCTCCCCTAGTGTTTAAATAGCTAAATGGAGCTGATGGAGCTGATGGTTTGGTCCCATGATGAATGGTTTGAAAGATAAACCATTAAGCAACTTTCAACTGAGGAATAATGCAACTTTTTACACCAAGCGAGGGAGATCAAGTCGCCAAATGGAATACAAGTGGAATCTACTAGAACTAAGCTATGTGCTTTTAGGCCTTCGCAAGATGGTCCTTGTGCAGTTTATAGATCTTTGATATCTCTCATGAGGTTTGAAGTATGGCTCTTCAAAAATTGCTGCCCAATTTGGCTTAGTGCACCTTCAGAACACTTGGGTCCGACTTGTGCCAGAATGTTCTTGATGATTTGCAAGTAGAAACAGGTCTCCCCTAAAATCTACCCAGCCAACTGGAGCTGATGGAGCTGACACTTTGATTGCATGACAAAGGGTTTGAAAAAACAATAATGAAAAATTTGCATAGCAACTTTTAAAAGTTGCTCGACAACATTTGTGCAACTTTTGACAATGTTGCAAAATTTTTCTATTAGGACCTCTAGACCTATTGAAAGGGCTCAGAAGACCCATAGATCCTATAGTAGAACCTTTTATTAGACCAAAAAAATCAAACCTACTTATCCTATCATAGGTCATGAGTCTAATCAACCTTAGGTTTATAGACATCTTAGATGGATTGAGTTTACAATGAGACCAATCTAATCAAAATGAATGGTTGATCTCTAGGATCTAACCATGATTACAAATACGTGAAGATGAACCCATTAAGACTCCTATCCATGCTTGGTGTTTCTTTGGTTCCCTGCACCAAAGACCCCTATAACTTCCTAGGTGTACTCAAGGAACATTATATGTTTGAAGTTACTCAAGGTCCTCAAAATTGCGTAAAACATCCCTAAATCCATTATCCAAGAACAAAAAACAAACTCTCATAATTTCTATTTTAGTCACAAAATAATTACAATAAAAAACATAAATTCACTTAAGTCATGGAGTTCATACATATAGAGAATAAAAGATACACCTAAATACAATGCAACACAACAAGCATGAATTCACTTAAATCATAAAATTGCCTATGTCCTGGAGAAAACATGTAGTACATACATATAAAGCATAGACATGAATTCACTTATTTCATTCACATAGGTCGTACACATTAATTTAGGTTATGAATTATATACATAAATATACATGAAGTACACACAAGTACATTAGTTTATAGAAACACACATGCATATACGCAAGTCATGTGACACAAGAATACACTTAAGGAATAAACATCCAACCAACAAATTGAAGGATCAAATTTGAAATTTCATATATAAAAAAATGAACATAATAGCGTACATATCAATACATGGCGTACATGCCAAATCCATAATGGAGTTAAAAAAAAGTGACATCAACTATGTCCAGGTCGATATATATAATGTACAAATGTTACACACACACACACACATATAAAATTTGGTCATTCAATGACCACAACTAGATCTATACAATGTCTCGATATATCTACGACTCTGGTGGATCATGAAATTTGAGCTTCTTCACAACAACACTTGGGTCACTAAGTCTCTACACAAGAATAATTCAAATGCTAAGCCATATATCTTATCTCAAAATAAATAAATATTGGGCTGTGATTTGTTGACGATATAATTATTGATTACTTCATCTCTTTCTCCTATGCTTGGGATGAATGATAAACAAAATGGGCTCTGTCATGGGTGAGAGGGACTACAAGAAAAATGGTGAGGTAGAGGAAGGACAGATAGTGGTGAAGGGTCCTATAACAGGAAAAATAAATAATACAAAATAGATGTTATAAAAAATAAATACTAAAAAATAAAAAATGCATGGACTAAAAAGAAAATGCATACCACAACATTAGTTAGAAATCATGTACTGGAGAGAGCCAAAACCATTGATGAATCAGCTTGAACCTTTTCCTGTATAGTAAAATAGAAAATATGTTATAGTTCAGAAATACTAGATAATGCAAAATTAATGTATACACTAGATAATAAAAATCCATACCGAAGCCTCAGTTGGATCTCGTATGCTTGGGTTGAATGAAAAACAAAATGGGCTCTGTCATGGGTGAGAGGGAGTCCTAGAAAAATAATGAGGTAGAGGAAGGACAGGCACTCCTGAAGGGTACTATAAAAGGAAAAATAAATAATACAAAATACATGTTATAAACAATAAATACTAAAAAATAAAAAATGAATGGACTAGAAAGAAAATACATACCACAACATGAGTTGGAACTCTTGTGATGGAGGGAGCCAAAACCATTGATGAATCAGTTCAGACATTTTCCTATATGGTAAAATAGAAAACATGTTATACTCAAGAAATACTAGATAATGTAAAAAATGTATACACTAGGTAATAAAAATGCATACCGAAGCCTCTGCTGGATCTCCTGTGCTAGGCAAGGGATCCCTAGGAAGTGGAGAAGGGATCTGTAATAGGTAAATGAGAACTCACATGCAAGTTAATAACCAAAATTTGTTGACAATCAAGTTATAAACCTATAAATGCATGTACTCGTCTCTAAACAAAAATAATTAACATGTATATAGAACAAATACATACCATAATCTCAGATGGCTCTACATATACTCATATGAGGATTCACCTCATCTGAGGCAGCTATGACCAATTGTTGTATGAAAAGTCATAGAAAATGACATACTAACAGAGGAACATGATTTCTAAAATATTTTGAACAACAAAGAATGCAATTGACAGTCAATAAAAAAGTCAAGTGCATTCATCAATATAGGTTACATTTAAATGTTCACAATACATTGCAACAAATATACTTAAATTGGACTTAATTACCTTTTTTGTTTCTGTGTCCCTGATGATTTCTTCCTCTTTCCTAATGACCTCGAGCTTGGTGAGGTAGGCTTAAAAAACAAAATTAACATGAGAGAAATAATATGATACTGTATGAGTTCAAATAAAACTATAAATAAGAGGTGTGCAAAATATGAAACCACATAGATCTATAAGCCAAAGTCAACAGAAGAAAGGGGGAAATCATGAATGTCAGAAATATGAGTCCCTAACAAGTCCTATAAAACACCAAATAAATATATAAGCAATATTTTACAATCAAGATTACAATTCACTTGAATTCCACAAATTCTTATGCTCCACAACTCTATTATCACAAGTTTATAAACAAATTTTATGAACCATTATTACAATATAAACAATTTCTCTTCTTTCACACACAAGACTATTATTTGAAAAAATTTGTAGTCACAATTAGAGAATGATGGTCCGGATTTTATTCATGGAGGTAAGAGGTTAGGATCACTTTTGTAGCAGGTAATATGACTCTTGTAGCCTGTAGTGAGTATGTTTTAGTGTGTTTACCCTTAGCATGGGGGGATTTGGAGTAATTTTAGGTTGAGAGTAGGTGGTATGGGCAGTGATGAAAATATTTGGGATTCTTATGAACCTAGGGTGTAGAGGGGTTCTTTTCTATGGTGAAGATATAGACTACTATATGGGGGTGTTCTAGTATGCCTATGAAATGTCAGAGAGTAGAGTTTACTGAAATAGCAAGTGAATATGCTTTGAGCTATAGGATAAGGACCTTGTAATAAGTTGAGGGGTTCTTGGGGTGTCTTACAAGTTATATGTTGGGAGTCTTTAGATGGCCATGGATGTGTATTGAAGGATTGAGGACAATCGCAATCAGTGAACATTCAAATATTCTATTCTTGATTTTGAACAAGAAATAAGAGTAAAATATTGATGGTTGGATGTTCAAGGTTGATCCAGAAGCCAATAAGTGATTGGTTGGGGTATGAGTCTATGTATGAGTTCAGCATTGGTTGACTTGAGTCCAAGGATGGATGGTAGGAGTTCAAATCAGTTTGAGTCATGATGGCTAGACAAGGAAGTGAACTTGTTAAAAAGTATGATGTCTAGGTTACCAAAACCTAGGGATCTATGTTGAAGCATTTGCATTCAACCTATTTCCTTGAGGGAGTACCATCCTTTTATGAATTCCTTGAGTTGAATTATATTAGAACAAATTATTTAACCATAAAGCAATAGAGAACAAACATACACTAATTCTTTGACCACACTAAGTTACCACCATACAAATTATTAAGATATGATATTTTGGAAACAAAATATTATTCTATTTTATGAATATTTATAAAACATTACTTTAGGTGTTTGAGCTACCCATCCATGTCTACTAGAACAAACACTCCTTGGTGTGCTCATACCACTAGCTGCACCCTGAAATACATATTATTCACGTATCAATTTAGATTCTTCTATACATAAAAATTTATTTACTTTTAATATATTTACGTAATTAATTAAAATAACATGTCAAAACACAAATTTAAACAAACCTATGTCATCTCTCTACTAAACACCATTGTCATTAGGTCATCTGTGAGGGCCATATCCTTAGTAGTGGATGCTTGCCATCTTCTCCTACAATGTACACATGAATGATATGTCGAACCATCCACACTCACCTGACTATCTACCCCATCACACATAGTATTACAACTGATGCATATATGCTCAATGGGCTAGGCTAACCCTACAACTATATCTGATGATATGCTCAATGAGATAGGCTGACCCTAGAACTGTATCTAATGATAATGGAGTTGGCATGAGATGAGATGATCCTAATGGTGCTTCTGATGATGATGGAGCTGGTGTAGGATGAGATGATCCTAATGGGACATCTGATGAAGATAGAGGTGGCACAAGCAGTGATCCATCTTGTCCTGTAACTAACTGAGTGTCATGCTAGATATTGACATCAGTCAATGATGTAGCATCATGAAGAGTTTGTATATCTATAGACTCCTTCACCACTACTGGGACCACAACATGAATGAGGGGTTTTCTTGAAGTTTTCCTACTCTCTTATGATTGGGTAATCCTATGTGCCCCAGGTCTATCCTACCTAGAGCCTCTTCCTCTACCGTGGCACTCACGAAAGTCAATGTAATTCAGGTTTTCACCAAGGATTAACTCACAATATAGCTTCCTCAAAAAATATAAAGGCACCTCATTATTATTACAAAGTGGTTGGTCAAATACCATGTACCACCTATCCCAAAATGTTGATTTCATCCCCCTATGAGCACACCAATGTATAGGAAACCATTTTGTATTATCTTCTAGGGAATTGCTAGTATTAGGATTGGTAAAAAGGGCACATATGTCACATTTTTGTATGGATTTTATTTTCACATGCTCATATGATAAACCATCAGCATAATATGCACAACATATATCCCTTTATGAACCCCATTTTTTCACCTCTTGAGATACCTCATTTGCACTATTGGACATTTTTTCTAATGTAGTATCGAGGTTAGAGTGATGTTGAAGAATGGAAGACTTCAACCTATTGACTAATATATTAATTTGTGCTCTATTTTGGTTAAGGCATTGCATGAGGTCCTCTTGTGTTGCATTTACATGACCTAATGGCACATGTGGAGGGTCTATGGGTGGTGATGGTTTTGGATGAGGAGAATTATTAGGAGGGTTTACAGGTGGCGATGGTGGTGGACGAGGATAATTTTGAGGAAGGTTTATAGGGGTGGTATTTCATTTATTTTTCCTCTTCTTGGGTTGTTTGATGAATCTGATATGGAATTAACAAAATAAAATAAAAAATCAATATCATAACCTAATTTGATTACAAATGCAAAAAAAACAATAAAACATACCTTTTTTATGGGGCATCATTGCTTCAAAATGTGGAAAATTTTGAAGAAATATTGTTTTCCTCAAAGCACGATTGGGTTTCGATGTTTTTTCCCTCCTTCACTCAGTTACTTCATGATTTAAGCATTATAAATGGCCTAAGCCACAGGCTTCCCAAAATATAATATATTTCTAATAACCTAATCGAGTTATTAGAAACATCTCAGAACCTGATAGGGTTCTAAGAAAGATAGATTTTTTTTAATATTATTGCCTAGGCTTAGTTACAAGGCCTAGTACAATTTCAAAATTTCAATAACCCGATCAGGTTATATGAAATATGAATTTTTAAAAACATGTGTCCACTTTTTTGACTCACAACTTGGTCCACATACCCCATGGAGATAAGTACTTTATGCTTTTTGTTGATGATTACTCTATGATGATGTGGGTAAATTTTCTAAAAGACTAATCAGACACTTTCTATATGTTTAAGGTGTTCAAAGCACAAGTTGAAAGGGAAACATGTAGGAATCGGAAGTGCTTGAGATATGACAAAGCTGGTCAGTTCTCATCTTTGGAATTAACTGAGTTTTGTGAAGAACATGGAATTAAGAGGTAAATGTCGACACTTAGAAATCCTTGGAAAAATGAGATTGTAGAGAGAAGGGACAAATATTTTATTGATGCTGCAAGAACAATGATGATTCAAAGAGATGTGCCTCAAATGTTTTGTATATAAGTTTTCAGTATTGTTGTTTATAAATTTAACCAGGTACATGTGAAGAAGAGCACCGATAAGACTTCTTATGAGTTATCATTTGGTCACACACCTAGTGTGAAATACTTGAATTTTATTTGGATTAGATGCTACATAAAGAGAAATGACTATATCGGGAAATTTGATCCTAAGAGTGATGAAGGAATATTCCTATGATATTCTATAAAGAGAAAAGAATACAAGCATCTAAATAAGAGAACCAACAAGTTGATAGAAAGTAGAAATGTGAAGATTGATGAATTCTCATAATAGAATGATGGTTCCAGCAAGAATAAATTAGGATATGATGAGTGGAATGTATATGTTCAACCGGTGGAGCAAGAAGTTGAAGTTGAAAATCAGAACAATGAGGATGAAACAGTTAAATCGGTAGAAGAGGCTCCTAGAGAGAACCGATCATACCAAGGTATGTAAAGTTGAATAATTTTTCTGCTCTGATTTTTGGTGATAAGAATGTTGGTGTTTAGACTAGATCAAAAATCAAAGAAAGTAACTATCTGATTTCTGAATATGAACCTAAATTTATAAGAGAGGCACTGAAGAATGAATATTGGGTTAAGGCCATGGAATAAGAATTGGATCAAATAAAGCAGAACAATACTTGTGTAGTTTTGCACAGACCTATTGACAAGAATGTGATAGGATGTAATTGGGTTTTCAAAAATAAACTCAATGAGCCTGGTGAAGTAGTCAAAAATAAGGGAAGACTTGTGGTTAAGGGTTATGCACAAGAAGAAGGCTTGGACTATGGATAGACTTTTTCACCAGTGGCTAGACTTGCATGAGTGGGGATTTTTCTAGCATATGATTCTTAAAAAGATTTTAATTTTTTACAAATCGATGTCAAATATGCATTCTTGAGTGAAATTCTGGAAGAGAAAGTTTACATAAAATAGCCTGGTGGTTTTACACTATTATAAAATGACGACATGGTGTAAAATTTACAGAATGAACTTTATGGATTGATGTAGGCACCAAGGGAATGCTATGAGAGACTCCAATCATATCTGATCAAGATTGGTTTAATCTGGAAAAGTAAGAACAACAATGTTAACTTGAAGAGTGAGAAGGATGACCGTTTGTTGATTGTTGAAGTCTTTGTGGATGACATCATTTTTAATGGAAACGATGAGATGAATATTGCATTTGCAGTTGAAATGAGGATAGAATTTGAGATGTCGATGTTTGGAGAAATCAAATTATATGTCAGATTGCAGATATCTTAGCTCAGTGGTAGAATCTACATCAGCCAAGTAAGGTATGTGATGGAAGTGTTGAAGACTTTTGGGTTAGAAAATTTTAAAATGTTTATAACTTCAATGCTGACTGTGTTGGTTCCTAGAAAAGGGTGTACTCATAAATGACATCAAGTGACCCACCTATACACCTAAAGAGATTCCAAATCTTATGATTAGTAAAAAAATGGATTTGGACCAAATGATAAGGCAGACTCAAGTTTCAACCCCTTCTACACTTCAGGCTCTGCAAAACCTACAAGGGAGATCTAGTGATTCTCATATAATCTTTGTACTAAACTTATATTATAAATAAAATTAACATATAATCTCATATAAAGCTTGAAATTTCAAGAAGATACTAAATAATGACTATTTATTTATTGATCTATGAATTTCCTCAAGCATGAGATTGTGTACTTCGACAATTTAAACATATATAATTTAAATTAGACTTATTTTACCCATTTTGAAGAGAAACCAAGAGATTATGGGCTAAAAACTAAAACCATTAAATAAAAGCTAGATCAATGCCCTATCCATTGGGTTAATTGTAAATTTGACATGTATATACATTTTATGACAATATTAATGATTAATAACCTTAGAATATGGAATAACACTGCTTTATAATATATTCAAGTTGCATTCACAACCTAACCTGCTTATCAAAATCTATGAGTAAATTCTATAGATCTATAATTTATATATTCAAGCATTTTAAGTAATTATTTGAATTAAAGCATTAATATAAACTACATACACCACAACAGTACACTAAATAATCAAACGCTTGGTTTAATTAAAGTAGAACACACATAATTTACAAGGAGAGAATTAGGTCAAAAATATATATTTCCATTTATCTCTGAAGTTACTCTTGTCATACACTACAAAGAACACCTAAAATTGACTCAAACCCCGCAAGTAAATAGCACACTTTATATAATTGCTCTAAAAGTGTTTTTAATTTTCTCAAAACAACATCGGATTTTACCTGCCAACAAACCTAAACAATAGAATTCTATCAAAAAATATTAAGGCCTCATCTCCTAGCCTTGATTACCCTTGATTACTGTTTATATTTTGAAATATAAAGTGTGTGTACTAAATTTATGTGATTTTCTTTTCGTTTCTTCTCCTTTTTTTTCTTTTTTTTGCATCTTGAGCTCTTTCCTCCAAGTGGTATCAATGTTTAAGGTTATTGGGTGAAGTTTTTTTTAGAAAGTTTTCAAGAAGTTAAGGGTATTTTTGGTCAATACTGGAAGCTCCAAGAACAAGTTTGACAAACCCACAAATCCTACAATTTAATTGTAAAAACTATGACTACTAAGATATTACAATGAAGGAATTGTTTTCTTCACAATATTTATGGTATCTTCTGAAAATGGATACCAAGAACCAGAAGATGCAATAACATACTATGTATTATCTCAAGCACATAAAGATTTATTGATGGATAATAGAAAGAATGATTCAAAAGGTCTCTTTTTTAACTCGCAAGGGGTGCATGAGAATATTTTTCCAAGGATTTTTGCAGCCAAAAAAGCGAAGCAAGCATGAGATATTATTTAGATTGCCTACAAAGGAATGTAAAAGGTGAAAATAACTAAGTTGCAAATATTATGAAGAGAATTTGAAATAATTTAATTTAAGGAGTCTAAATCAGTAGATTCATTTTTTACTCAAATTATTGGAGTGTTAAATCAAATTAGATCTCATGGTGAGACACTTGAAGAAAGAAGAGTGGTTGGAAATATATTAAGAACTTTTCCTCAAAGGTTTGACACTATTGTGGCGCCTTACAAGAGACAAAGAATAACTCACAATTAATTTGATGAAATATATGCATCACTCATTTCTCATGAGAATAGGCTAAGTAGTTTAATAAATACAAATTTGGAGCATGCTTTTAAACAAAACTTGTAATCATCCATGGTAGAGGTACGAGAAGAAGAAATTTTATATGTAGAGGAAGGAATTCATATAGAGGTGGAAGAAGCAACCCATCAAGCTCAAGTGGAATATCAAGTGGAAGAGGCAATCATCAAACCCTAGCTCAAAATAAGCTTCAAGGTTAAATGCATGGAAAATCCTCGGTTCAATGTCATTATTACAAGAATCTTGGTCATTATTTAAATGAATGTATAAATAAGCAATATGATTCTAGACAAAAAAGTGTAAATTTTAAAAATGAAAACCAAAATCATGACAACATGTTTATAGCTTGCAATGTTGCACAAGAAAGTCAAAAATATATATGATTTTTAGATTCAGATTACAAAAATCATGACCAGAAACTTAAAAATGTTTTCTAGTTTGGTTGAAAGTATAAAATCAGATGTCACATTACGGAATGAAAACAAAGTGTCGGTTATTGGAAAATGAAGTGTCAAAATTGTAACCAAAAAGTGGGAGAAAAACATAGTTCAAATTTATATTTTGTTCTTGTCGTAGATCCAATCCTACTTCACAATCTCAAATTAATAAGGCTTAGTAGCATAGGTTTGCAATGGGGGTAAGCAATAAAAAATACTAAGAACAAATCCATGAACAATAAAATAACAAGCAATCAAGGAGGAATACAAACGAATGCAACCAACAAAGCTCGAATCTTCTATTGCCTCTCTCTACTCCTTCTAAAATGTTGTGTGTGTGGTACTTAGTATTGGTATTGACAGTGTCTATGGATTGAGATTATCGAGAAATGATATTGATTTTTATCACAAGAATACTTTGAATGCCTCTAACAAGAATCTTGCATAGTAAGGGCACACGAAAGCTTGAAATTTTGGATCCTTCAAATGGTTGTGAAGGGTTGATATATAGAATATGGAAATTATATGAATGGTTGAGATCAATCCCATAGATTAGAGGATGAATGGTTGAAATCAAAGGGAACTAGAGAAGCCATTAGTAAACTCCACCTCTTCAACTGGGAGAGAGGAGATAAAGTTTAGTTAACTGAACATCTGATTATGAGTTACCTTTTGAACTGAAGAGGTAATTTGGAGTTACCTTTTTGAACTGATGAGGTAGGCGGAGGAATTCATACAATTAGAGATCTGATCAATAGTACTATTTTTTGAGCTAAAGAAAGCATTTAATTGAATATTTAATGCATTTTGTAATAAAATATTCAACATGTGATATAATTGAATTCTTTTTCGATTTAGAACTCAATTATTGAATGAAATTAATTTAATTAAAATATTTAATTAATAAGTTTAAATATTTAAATTTATAATCTGAGAAATTTAATTTAATTAATTAATGAGATTAATTAATTAAATAAAATTAATTATTTAATTAATTTTGGAGATATGATTAAATAATTTGTGGAATGAATTTAAAAGAAATAGATGATTAATTAATGATTAAAAATCCATTAATTAATAGATGAAAATTAGTGCTTTTAAATGTAAAGTCGCAAGTATGTTCATTTTAGGGTGTTTACATTTGCCCCTCTTTCATGCATTGTGGCTTGTCACATTGTGTCAAAGAATCTTCTATTTGGATCCTGCTCCAGCTTGCCCAAGCAGTAGAAGGTGTATTTATGCCCCCTCAACAAATTTGAAGGAAAATTCACCACATGAGCATTAATTTGTTGATACTACAAAATTATTATGTGGGTATCTAATCGTTTGTGAAAATACTTAAATATGCCACTAATATCAGCTATGTAACTTTTCAGGGGCCGAGATGATAAAATAGGGGTCCTTAAGGAATTGGGGTTTCCTTGGATCACTTATAAATAACTTGGAGGGCCTTTCATTTGTCACTTTGCATTCTTCGAGGTCCTAATCTTCTGGTGAGTTTTTCTTTAGTTTTATCTACTTTTTTGAGTTGTTTTTTAGCGATGTCAGACCTTTCAGGTGTCGTGCACGTGTCAGATCAAATTTTTACCTTTCGTCAACCAGTCGACAAAGGAATTGAGGTGAGTAGCTTATACCTTGTGCATTTATTGCATCTTAGTTTAATTATCTTTGGCTTGTATTTTTGAAATTGTCACAATTAAGGTTTAGGTGCCACAATTGTGATCTACTTTTCGCAATTGATAAGGGTTCCAAAATTTTTGGTGTTTAATACCGCAAATGTAAATTGAGAGTCACATTTTCCATTTTCATGCCGCAATATCTATAAAAGTATCAGATTTGTTGATTGTTTACCATAATCACTCTTTTAAGTTTCCTGCTTAGATGTTTTTGCACTTGTCTGATTTTTTCTTTGTCTTGACACTGATGGGTGACTCTTCTTTCTTCTTTGCAGTTTGTTGGGAATAGTAAGCAGTACCGGGAGTCAAGACCAGTAGGTCTAGTTTATCGCTTCCAGCTATCTGAGGATGAGAGAGATGTTCTTAGGCAGATAGTTTTATACTAGATTTCATATATGCAGATAGTTTGTAGACTGATCAGAAGGATTACCAGTTTAAGGTCATTCTCTGAGGAAGAAGTGCATTCCCCAGATAGGCCATTTTAAAAAATTAAAAAGGTTTTTAATCTAACAGATTTGTGCAAGTATACCAAAAGATCAAGACACAAGTTTAATCGATTAAACTCCAAAATTTTAAATGTGAACTATGATAATCCCCCATAAAAGAACAAGTGTTTAACTTTAAGCCCAAAGTATATGATGATTTACTTGTTTGATTTTATATATTCTTGATTAAACCTTAATCAAACTATCTAGGATAACGTAGAAAGTGAGACATCCAACGAGAATTATAGTGTGACCAATTCCCATGAGTATGAGTGGAGATCTCTCCATAATTTTGAGCTAACCATCCTAGACTATTTCCCTCAGTCAGTCAGTACTATACACCTTGAAGGTATGTTTGACCAAATGACCATAGAAGACCAACTGTGTATCGATAAACATATCGATAATAATTCCTTAAGCTGTGCATCCACACCTCATTCCCAGTTTATCAGAAGTATCACTGCGGTCCCATTTACCCAAGTAGATTCATCCTCTAATGAGTACCTTTGTCTAGTCTACCTTGAACTGATAGAATGGGACCAACAAGGACAACCCCACATAGATCTTTTCGAGAATAATGAAGCCATCATAGACTTCAGGGGACTCCAAGAAGCCATGCCATTAGGTGACCACAAAGTAAGCTTCTCTATTAACCTTGATAGGTCAACCTATTTTGGGGAGGAAGATCCTCTTTCGAGTAAAAAAAGAAAAATAAAAAGGAAAAAACTACAGTCAGTAAGTGAAAACCGTAAGGTGCTTTCTGACAATAGAAATGAGAAAAAATAATAAAAGATGTATCTTCTAGTGAAAACCTCTTTGTGGTGCCATAGGATGGAAATTTGGAACTCCTCCCCTTAACAGAGAAAAAGTCATTGGTACTAGCTAAGGAAATAGAAGAATTCAACATAGGTGATGAAAAGAACCCCAAACATATCTATTTTGCAAAATCACTTACATCAGAGGAAAGAGAACGATTCATTAGTTTCTTCAAAGAAAGAAAAATCAACTTCACATGGTCCTACTTAGACATGATAGATGTCGATCCCAAGCTTCTTTTACCATTGTTACCAAATGCAAAACTTGTTAAGCAAAAATTAAGAAATATGCATCCGCATATGACTTTACTTGTCAAAGAAGAGTTGAATAAACTCCTAGATGTAGGCTTCATAAGACCAATTCCATATGCAGATTGGATATCCAATCTGGTGCCAGTATCTAAGAGCAATGGTAAAAAATATGAATATGCATAGATTTCTGAGATTTGAACAAAGATTGTCCCAATGATGACTTTCCTCTACCAAACATTCACATGATAGTTGACTTAACAGCAGGCCACTAGATGCTATCACTCCTAGATGGCTTCTTCGGATATAACCAAATTAGGATTGCACTAGAGGACCAACACAAGAGATAATTCACATGTGCCTAGGGCACTTACTACTGGAATGTAATGTCATTTGGCCTTAAAAATGTAGGAGAAACTTATCAAAGGGAAATGACTACAAACTTCCATTATCTAATTCATAAAACAATGTAAGACTATGTCGATGACATAATAGTTAAATCAATGCTCAGTGAATCTCACCTACATGTTTTCGGACCAATATTTGATCAAATGAAGGAGTACAAGGTCAGACTAAATCAAAAGAAGTTTGTATTTTGGGTTACTGCTAGAAACCTTCTGGGATTCATTGTATCACATAGAGGCATCGGAGTAGACATAGAAAAGGTCAAGGCCATCCTTGATGTGCCACCACTAACCAATCTAAGGAAACTAAGGGGTATACAAGGAATAATTGAATCTATCAGGCGATTCATCACCCAACTAGAAGACAAGTGTCACCCATTCAAGCATCTACTATATCTACTGCATAAGGATGTGACCTTTATATAGACAGAACAATGTGAGAAAGTATTTCAAAGCTTTAAGGATTATCTATTGAAGTATCCTATATTCATGCCACCCATTCAACAAAGACCACTACTTTTATATATCTTAGAAATAGAGTTAGCATTAGGAGTTATCTTACGACAACACAATGACAAGGGAAAGGAAAGAGTCATTTACTATCTCAGCAAAACTTTGGTGGGCTACGAGCTAAATTACTCAATAATTGAAAAGTCATGTCTTGTAGTTGTCTTTGCTTCCCAGAAGTTACGAAAGTACATGTTGAGTCATCAAATAAAGATAATAACACACATCAATCCTTTGAAGTACTTATTGAGTGAAGAAGTACTAACGAGGTGGCTTGCCAAATGGCTGATGATATTAAGTGAATTTGACTTAGAGTACATGGACAAAAATGATATCAAAGGGACATTAATTGCAGACCAACTAGTAGAGGCACCCATACAAGTTCATCAACTTATAGTGTCCAGTTTTCTAGATGAATTTATCCTCAC
Organism: Thuja plicata; assembly: GCA_018584345.1. Lineage (NCBI taxonomy): Eukaryota > Viridiplantae > Streptophyta > Pinopsida > Cupressales > Cupressaceae > Thuja > Thuja plicata. The sequence continues at coordinate 2,101,564 of MU226225.1, forward strand.
TATAAAACCAACAATAGAGGTTTGGCAACAATTGTTTGATGGGTCATACACAAACCATGGTGTAGGAGTAGGGATAGTGCTCATTACTCAAAATAATGATGTGATCCCTAAGTTTTTTTGACTCAACTTTCCATGCATGAACAACATAGATGAGTATGAACCTCTAGTCATCAGATTAAAGACATCTATATAATGGAGGATAAAGAACCTAAAAGTCTATAGTGATTCCCAATTGGTCATCAGCCCAATAAAAAATGACTACATGACTGTTATCCTAATTTTGTACATGCAGGATAATAATAAAAAACAATAAAAGATTGCATAAAGGTACACCTCTTAAATACTATTGTTCAGCTAATATAGATGAGATACATTGCTATTGCATTCATATTATTAGTTACATTGTACTCTAAGTATTGATCATTTTCAAGCTTTCAAATTCATACTTGATCATTACATTGTGCATTCAAACTGAATGTAATAAAGAAATGTTCTTTTCATATTACATATTTCACATTGGAACTTAGAAGAACATATGCAGAAAAGAAATCATGATAGAGGTATGATGAGTAGGGGTCCATGCATTGCCTTGAAATGTCTTCTGCATTTTGGAGCTAGTTTTCTGCATTGTCTGAGTCTTCATGTCCTTTGTATTGTCTCACTTTTCATGCATCCTAGGTCTTTAGGTCTTGTGTCCTACATCATGGAAGAAGAAGTGTTAGATCCAAATTGGATCTAAGAAATGCATGAAAACCTAAAAAACATCATACAACAATCATACATTCAGAATTGCACATTTGCCAATAACATCAATACAATGGAAAAATATCCATCTACATTAATAGAATAGTAATATCAAAGGGACATAGCTCCATGAAACCTTTTACTATCTATGGTTATCATTCAGCAGTATACAAAAGAATTTCTATTTTACAAAATAGAAATCTGAATTAAAGAGACTTAGTTCTTGTAGCTTAGAAACTTTTTTTCAGAACAACAAGGTAGTGCTAAATTAGTGAGCACAATAAATCAAACAAAATTCATGCATGAATGTTCATGACACATGAAATTCACACACAAAGAATGATTAATTGGTCATGTTTACTAACCTAACCTTTGAGCTTTGGTGATGCTATCAAACAAAAGAAACAGAAGTGCATTCAAATGCAAAGAGTGATGAACTATGAATTCGCTAATAGTAGAGAACAAAGACAAGTGCAGTAAGTGTCATGAGCCCATGCTCAAACCTCACAAGATGCATTATCAAAAGAGAAAGAATTCTATGAGTTCATAAAGATAGAGTGAAAGGCCAAATGCAGAAGAGGAAAAGATGTAGTTCATAACAGTCATCTAAAAAATTGGAATGAGTAACATTGAAAGACAATGTTTATGTATATTGTTACAAGTGTTGATGTCATTGATGCCAAGATATAGAGTAATCAAATGTTTTTGTAAGAGGATATATATATAGAGAAAGCAATGTCATCAAATGCAATGATAAGATGCATATACTAAATAAAATCACAAGTTTTGTTCAAGGATTAAAAAGATGCATATAACTATGAGCTTCCTTGTGTTTTTGCAAATTGATATGCATATATAGATGCAATGAATAATAGTGTCATCAAATAATTAATAAGCATAGAATGAATAAAAATAGAGAAGATATAAAACACTGGTATGCATATAAGAAATAAAGAAAACATTGTTGTTTCAAGAAAGTATGTAACAGTAGCAATGTGAATTCAAACACTATTGATACCAAAATACATAGATCATCAAATGCATAAAAGGTACTAGGGTACATGAACAGAGTAAATCAAATAACAGTGCCTATGGAATATAATATCAATAAAGAGACCAAACATTGTTGAAGTCTACAATGAATAAATAGTGACATCTATTTTGCAAAGTAATATGCATGTAACAAAGAAGAGATAAATAACATTGTTTTTTCTAAAGAAAAAGATAACAGTAATACTATTGTAAGGAGGTGCCAAGTTCACAACAGTGTTCTCAAATGATAATAATATGCATATGCAGAAAGAAGATAGATGACAGTGTTATCAAATGTAATAGTGCATGTTCAAGAATGATCAAATGGAAGTTCTATTTAAATGAATAAAAATGTGTTTTATAGTTGTCAGGCAGATAGGCACAGTAATGTTCATGGGTGTCACAAGCCCGTGCTCGAACCCCATGAATCACATCTCTTACTAAAATTGAAATACATTTTCCACAATGATAGTGATAAACATTTGTTATTGTCGTTAGGACCAAACAAGAAATGCTTCAGACATATGTTATTAAATGCTAAGTCACAGTCCCAAATATGAAAGAAGGAAATTAAAAAAGCAAGTTTGATGTTCACTATCGTCAACAATCAAAGATAGGAAAAACCCCAAGTTAACAGAAAGTGAATGGATGAAGAAATAGACCCGAGTTCACCTGAGTTTACAAAAGCATGGAGTTGTAATGGAACTTTAAAGCCTTTGAATCTAATATCAATAGAGAGAGACAAATAATAGTGGTGTATTCAAGCAAAGGCTTGATTTGAGCAAAGGTAATAAAAACATAGCATGAAAAACCCAGAATCATTGCAGTTGAATAGGGAGAAGCATAGATGCTCAAAAGTGCAACTAAAACTTTCATTCAAGCTATAAAACACAAAAAAACCTTCAACAATGAGACCCATAATCAAGGTGGAAAAAGAAGATAGAGAGGTGACTAATCTGGAGTTCAAAAGCCTAAGCTTCAAGATCAACAAATCCTGCACTTCAGTGTTAAAAGTAGCTCGAGCCCCAAATCAACAAAAATAACTCTAAATGTAGAACCCAAGTTCTGTGTAATAACAACTTCCAGTTTGAGAGCCCAAGATTCAAGCATGAACTCCATGTCAAGAGCCCAAGCTTCATGATCATAGACAAATTTAGAGTCAAGTGATAGATTTACAGCCAGTTCCAACCTAGAATCAACAAAGAAGAACTTCAAAACAACAACCCAACTCCTACATCATAGTGAAAACTCCCAGATTAAAAGCCTAATGAAAGAGAAGCAATGGAAAACCCAGAATCAACACCACAATTGTAGCATGAGTGACGCCATGGGTTAGGGTTTCAAACCCTCATTTTTATCCAAATACAAATGCAATAACCAAGACACGATGAAATTTTTGATAAAGTTTGGAGTCTGATGACAGTAAATGCAGTAAATGTATTGAAAACTATAGTGCACGACAACCAGAGTCTTAGGTTTCCTAGTGTCACGACAATAATTCAACGACTACCCAACTTATGCCATGATGGAGATATGTTTTTCTCTTTGAAAATAGTTGTTAATTTCATGGTGTCGGTCATGTTGGCCTTAGGTTATGTTGAGAGACATTGATTTAGGGCATGGGTTTATGTATATTTTTGAGTTAGGGCTTTTTTATAGGTTGGCATATGTGTTGGATGTTTTAAAAAGGCAATATTTATTTTTAAGAACCAACATTAGGGTCATGAACTATGCCATATGTTTATTAAGGCCAAAATATCACCCTAACTCAGGCATTAGGGCATACTAATATTTTATGGTAATAATGGAAACCTTTCATAGTTGTGGGTGGACTTTGATTAAGAAGGAATCTCTAGATTCTAGGCAGGTTCCTATTGGATTTGGGATACCACCTATTACTGATTTTTTATTTTTTTATTTTTTGGGAAAAGGGGGAAAGATAACTAGAACTTAACAAACACGACTAAAAAAGGTGATACACCAAATTTATTTAGACTTGTTAGAATTTCAAGATAAGAATCCACAAGACATACCCTAATGATTTCCATGATAACATTCACTATTCAATTCATAGGTTAACCTGAATCTCACTATTAGGGTTTGTACCACAAACATTGACAATTCTATGAACAAACATGCAGATTTTGCAAAAGGTTACACTCTACAACCTAGAATAGGAATTAGAACAATTCACTAATCTGTGTTGAAAAATACATTACAGTTAAATGTAGAAAATTGAAAGGACTGATAACAGAAAAACTCATAAAAGATGTATGAATAATGAGAAAGCTTTATTCTCCTCAAAAGCTGCAAAATAGTTACATGAGAAAGTAAAAAATATGCCAAGGAATATGTGCATTTACTTGAGCACAAAATTGCATAAAACATGAACTAACGGCTACAAAATGCATGAAAAAGGTGTAAAGGAACAAAAATCTCACTAAAACACCTTCATCCTAAATTCTAAACCACTAATACTATGAAAGAGGCTCAGATATAAACCCCCTCATGGTAATTTCAAAAATCAGACTCCCTCCAAAATCATCTCCAAATCCTCTTGAAATCAGCTAAATCCCTAATTATAAGGCATAATACATGCCCTAAATATAGCCCCCTAATGTTGGCCTCTTTGAATTATATCTTTTTACAGAAATATAATACCAATATATATAAACTCCACCAAAACCTAATAAAACACCACTTATATAAAACTCTAACCCCACTTCATACATAACCCTTAACGATGCATAAAGCCGACAACATTACTAAGGTCAACATGACCAAAACTATGCAAATAAATATCTCCATCATGGCATAGCTCTACTGTCATGGCATTGGGAAGTGGCTATCGTGCACTACAAAGTCTATAAAGCATTAACTTCTCTAACAACAGACTCTAAATTCTCCCAAAACATGGCATCATTCCTAGTATTTTGCATTTCATTTGGCATTTGGGGAAAGATAAGGGTTTCAAAACCCTAGCTTATATGCCACCTTGTTGTCAATATGGTATTGAATCTAGAACTCTCCCTGCTTCTTTGTGTTTGGTTGTCTTGGTCTGGAGTTGTTGTTGCTAAGTGAGAGTTGTGTTGTGGTCTTCAAAGTTCTCCTCTGTGATCCACAGCTGGAATATAGCTATATGTTTGTGAATCCACCTTCATCTTTAGTTGCAACATGAGTAAAGCCTGAAACTCAGGCTCCAATTGGACATGGGTGTTGTAGTAGAAGTTAAAGAGCTCGGGCTCCTCACAGTTGAGTTTCATCAATGTGTTGCTGTTATAATCAAGAGCTTGGGATCTTTGCATATATTTGGCACTTGAGTTAATTGTCTAAAATAGAGAGCTCGGGTTCTCATCTACATCGTGGGCTCTCTTTTTGAATTGAATTTTCATGCCATAATATATGGCACTGTCCATGCATCTCCATTGAAATCAAGCTCCACCACAACTTCTCTTCATGTAAATTATAGATAAGTTAATCTCGCTATTATGTTTACATTTTGTATTCTTTTGTTTAAACTTGTTGTTAAACATATTGTTTTTATTACAAATTTTCTGCAATACTTTGAGTTACGGGCTCTAGTCCTTGGCTCTCAACCCTTTTTTTGCAATGATCTTGGGTTATTATGATCTAGGTATCCATCTTTTGCGGAAAATGAATCTAGGTTTTGTCATTAATTTACTCTATTATCTCCAGCATGTATGTAGCTTCGTAGTAAAAAAACATTATCGACTCCACTAGATGTCTACACTTGTCATATGTTGTCTTTCTTTTTTTAACATGCTTGAATACCCATTGTCTATTTGAAACCATGTCACTCTCAGTTGAATCCATTCATGTCATTATGCATATTATCGCTACTGCCTTGGTCTCCCTCTTTTCTTAAAATAACGATGATAAGCATTGGGGCCATGGCTTTACAATGTGCTTGATCTAACTAAAAATACCTTATGTATACATTCATTTTTATTATGCCCTATCTTGCAACATGATAATCACTAGTGTGTCCAATATGTTATTGTGACTTTAGAAAGATATTTACACATGGGGTTCGAGGAAAGGCTCATGACTCCTATGTGCAATACTGTGAAACAAAGCTCGATATCAAAGATATATATCCTTTTCCTTTCGAAAAGTTCATATGTATATATGCATATTCACTTTAAATTACATATTGTTATTCAAATATAAATAATAGCATCTCCATATATGCATATACATAGTTTATTTGCACATGCAAAATAATAGCATCCAACCATTGGTTCACCACATATGCATAATCCTTTGATGACAAAGCATTGTTATTTGACTTACCATATATGCATAAGCTCTGTTTCTGTCATTTGAACATGTATAACAGAATTTAAATAATACCAATGTTTACTTGAATATGCACATTACTTCTCATTTGATTTTCAAAAATAGATGTCACTGTGTTGTTTTCTTCTCTCATTCAAAGATACCAGTATACAAAACATCATTAAGATGAAGTACTTTTCTGGTGCCAGCAGTGTATAGAACTATGTATATGCATTTTCTCAATTTGATACAACACAACTGGCTCTTTTGTGAATGCATACTAGTTTGTAACAATATTAGTGTTTTTCTACATTTGATCCATCTTTGTGTACTATTATCTGATTCCTTATACACATATTCATTCCATCTCAAACAAAATTACATTTAACCTTCACTTGTGCAGAATTGAACAATAGTGTTACCTCATTTTTTTTTATTGCAATTCATCTCCTTCTTTACAACATTCTATTTTGGACATACACACTTTATAACACCATTTTTTGCAATTTGTCATTCTTTGTACATCTCTTCATGGCATTAGATCATTTTATTTCCAATTTGGAGCATCCATCTTTTATTGCATATGAATCTTACTTTATCATCACTGTACTCTAAATACTTGATATTAATAGCATTTAAAACTTGTAGAAGCATACTTGAATCTTGTACCAACCTTTATGAACTGCATCTCCTCTTATGCATCTTCCATTTCTGAACTCATGAATTACTAGCATCCTTTCATAATGCATCTTATGAGGTTCGAGAATGGGCTTGTGACACTCACTACATTTTTGTTTGTCATCTGCAACTGGTGAATTCATATATCATACTTCCTTTTCTTCATTTTAATATACTTCTGCTGATTTTGTTTGCACACACCATCAAACCAACATGTTAGGTTAGTGGACATAATTAACCAATAAATTTTTGTGTGTGAGTGCCATATGTAATGACATTCATGCATGAATGTTTGTTTATTGGTTGTGTTTACCATCTTAATATGTTGATTGTTCTGAAAAAGTTTTTCTCAACTATAGGAACTAAGTCCCTTTAATTCAGATCTCTGGCTTTACAAACAACAAATCTTGAATAATACATAATGATGATAATATACAGTAAAAGGTTTCATGGAGTTATGTCCATTTGATACTTTTATTCAGTTGATGTAGATGCATACTTTGTTGTTGTATTGATGTTATTGGTAGATTTATAGCTCTCAAAGTTTGATTGTTGTATGTTGTTTTGGTTTCCATGCATTACTTAGATCCAATCTGGATATAAATTTTTCCTCTTTTAATGAAGCGGGACAGGACCCTAGACCTAAAATGCAGAACTGATAGGAGGACTTGGACAGAGGATAGACAACAAACTACCATATCACAAAGTTGACTTTTCAAAGGCAATGCATGGACCCCTACTCAGGCTTCTATCATGCTTTCTTTTCTATAATTACCTCTAAGTTTCAATATGAAAAAATGTAATATAGAAGAAACATTTCCTTATTAAATTAAGTTTGAATGCACAATATAATGATCAATTATGAATTTGAAAACCTGAATATGATCAAAACATAGAGTACAAAAATATGATAGTATGAATGCAATGGCAATATTTTTCATTTTCATTTATCGAATAGAAATGTTAAAGAGGTGTACCTTCATGCAATCTTGTGTTGTTTATGATTGTCATATTGCAATGTGTAAAATTAGGGTAACAATGTTATGCCTAGAATTTAGAGTTTTGGATGAGTTTTTGGAGGGAAGCTGATTTTCAAAATTGGCCTTGAGAGGTTCCTTAAGGGTATATATCTGAACTTCATAGCCAGTTTTAGGGGTTTTGAATTTAGGGAGAAGGTTCTTTTGTGAACATATTGTTATACACTGAATTTGCGCCTCTGATCTCAAGCTCTCTTGATCTTGATAATCCAGTATAACATGGGAATCATCTCAAGGTTGTGGGACCTTATGCTAACCGAGATTAGACCTCCAGATTCTAGGCTGGTTCCTCTTGGATAATCACCTTAATTTGCTTCTTAGACAGGAAAGTAAATCTTTTGAGGGAAAGGGATAGGAGGATTGCATGAAAGGGAAATGACTGAAAGCAAACTACCTACTAGGTGATGCACCAAAATTAGGGCTTGGATCTCAGTATAGAGGAATGAAATCAATGAAGGAACCAGGTCAAATAAGTTGCAACTCACTAGATAGGCTTGCATAAGTATTTCATAGGAGGGTCTGAACAACAGACTTAACCTATGACCTGTAAACAAACATCCTTTTCTGCAACCAGGTGTAGGAATGAGACAAGACTGCTAGGGGCTGAAGTATACCCACAAAACATCTAAATCAGATCAAACACAATGACACACAGAATTGCAAAAAATGAGAGGAACTAGGAACCCCAATGTCCATTAATTAAAATTCATAAACTTCAATCCAATAAGAGATAATACAAACCAGGAAGCATAGGGATATGAAGAATTATCACAAAGTACTTCCAGAATGTTTGTATGATCAATGAGAGAATTACAGAATGTAAAAGCCAGAGGGCAGAAAGAATGCCACAGATAACTCCAAGAGAGAACAAATTCTCTTTACAAAATGCCAAAATCTGAGCACTAAGGCTCTCAAAAAACTTTTTATACTCCCATGCACGTAGGAAGGAGTCTCAGAAAACCTAACTAGGGTTACAGATTTACAATGTACTCATTGACCCTAGGACAAAATCTAATATGGCCATAAATGTGCACCAAGTGAATCGATCAGATCAGATTTGATTTCTTGTGCCCATCCCTGTACTTGACTACGCCTTGTGAACAAGCAACCTAGATCCATTAGCTCTACTCTGCGGATAGCCTCTGTCATGAATGCTCACCAACTAATCACAGTCCCCCAGGACGGGAAGTGACCCTTGACGGTCGCCACTCAAATTCTCATCAACGAGTCATCGATCATGACCATGTCTTTTTGCCAACTGCACCTGAGAGAGCAATAACTTCTTGATTGGACTCTGTATCTCCTTTCCACGTCTCTGAATCTATTCCAGGGATCAACAGACTCTCTGTACATGGCCTCTCTTCAATTGAAACCTCTGATCAGTTCTGGACCACGAGCATGGAGGAACCATGGCTGCCAAGCAATCACAGTGCCAAATCTGCCGCCAAATATTCAAATTCAAAGTCCTACGACCTAGCGACCAACGGCTAGTCTCCTTGTCGCGAGCATCGTACCTTAACCCTGGTTAAATCTCACGACCTGGCGATAAAGCACCATTTAACTCCTGCTAAACCCGAGCTTAGAACTGGCGACAAGGCGACTGTGAAAAATCAAAGTCGCAAGGCATTTCACTTAACTCACCTTTCTTCTAGCGACCCAGCACCTAACTGCCTCCTCAGACCGTCACGGCTTGTCGTCCAGTCACCAGATGCTATCTTTCCATCTCAAGACCACGTGACAAAGCCTGGTCGCCAAGTCGGGAGAACCTATGTCTGAGCCCTTTTGACCCTTTCTAGCGACATCCTGACTACCCCAAGGCGTTGAGTCAGGAGTACTTTTCTCATAGGGCACTTTCATCACCCGAACCCGCGTCCACCGTTGGATCCTCTGAGCTTTGCATCGGACGGTTGTCATTTAATCGCTATAAACTTGAAGATACCCTTAAATTATCCAGCGATCACACGACTGAAGGGAAAGAAACACTAAGTCGCCTAGTCGTGTGATCCGTTTCCTTCATCTGGCGATTACCCGACCAACATCAGCATCCATCCACCATATGACACATGTCACACAACCATTGGTTAATCCGTTGCACAGTGGGGAAGCTAAGTCATCGTGTTGTTCTAGCGACAAGGCGACTGAGGTAGCCGTGAAGTCGGGAGACACTTCATCCACTGTTAAATTCTTTACGCGATCAAGCGACTGAGGGCGGGCCCCACTTGTCACAGGCTTGTAATATAGATCTGGCGACCATGCGACTGAAGAGAGGTAGCCAAGTCGGAAGACGTAAGGGGAATATTCCAAAGTGTCACAAGACCACGCGACAAAGCAGAAAGCGAAGTCGGGAAAGAAAAGAGAATATTCGCCCAGGGTCATGCGATCACCCGACTGACTGAGAGGGTCCCACTTGGTACAAGGCCTATGACATTATTTGGTGATCATGTGACCAAAGAGCCAATGCTAAGTCGGGAGACACTGAGGGAATATTCCAAAGGGTCACAAGACTACGCGACACAAGGGAGACGCAGAGTCGGGAGAAGAAAAGGAATATTCGCCCAGGCTGAAGCGATCAAGCGACTTGGAAAATAGGCACATGCTCTAAGTGACTTAGAAAAAGTAACGATGAAACATAAAGAGCCAAGGCTTAGGGTTTTACCTCGTTCATTTGCATGAAAGACTTAGGGTTTTAGGGTTGAAGGCCAAGTGAAGACATGAACCCCTAGAAAACAAGACAGAAGACGCAAGACAGGGCAAGCCAGGTCAATTGCATAGAATGGAAAATTTGGGTAACATTTTGGCAACTTCTGCGGGATGCTTGCCTGCTAAGCATAAAGACCAGTTGCCTTGACACATCCATTGGGAATGGAGTCATTCTCAGAACACAAAACTTGACAGGGAAAAAACTATGCACGTGCACTTCTTGAAAAGCAGGGAAACTACTCTAGAAAACTGGAAGAAAATAGGAAACCTAAACTAAAGCTAAACTAACCAGTATAGAAGCTGGTCAAACAAAACCATTCACTGGTTGTGAAAAATAGCTACCCTTCCTCATCAGGACATTTTGCATTGAGTGCACAAGGGTAACCATAAGGACTAGAAGCACATGAAGATTTATCAAATAATTAGGACTTGCCTCTGTAAAAATGAGATCGAGTTTACCTTCCTCTGATTGATCATATGGAGGAACCTCGGTAAACTCTTTCTGGGCCAAGTATCTGATGGGTCAGCCTCTTGAAAGTCTGAAGGCAGGACCCTCCTTGGTGGCTTCTTTTATATCTTCATGGCTGTCTTCCACCCAGGGTAGCCATGTTAAGTCATCATCCTTAGTCAGGGGACTATTATCCCCTTCTTTTGAACAGGCCAGGGGCTCATCAAGGCTGCTAACATCTTGAGGATCTGAGACTGTCTCCAAATATTGTTCATGTAGTAGTTCTTCTGAAGGAGGGCAATCTAAGACCAGGCCTCTTTCCATAGGCATGCAACTTTGAGTCTCCACTCCAAGGAATAGGGGCTCATCATTCAATTTATCACAAAAGTCCTCCATGATAGCAAAGAAATCAAGCTCCTCAGGGCCTTTGTCTGTATTCTTTTCTTGGAACAGCTCCTCTATACCCTTTTCATCCTGCTCAAAACCAGGCAGCACAGCACACAAAAGCACATCATCCTTTTGTGTACCAACCTCCTGTTGATGGTGAACCTTTTGTTCTGATTGATCCTCACCCATAGGTGGTGGTATGGTCTCTCCTTCATCATCAACAAAGAGGGGAAGCTTATCAAAAAAATCAGCCAAGAGCACAGGCTGGGCATCCATTTCTTCCTCCACAACTTGCTGTCCCTCCCCATCAGAGTCATCACTCTGCACTGATACCTCATACTCTCCCTCCTTATCACATGGAAGCTCATTTACCATAGGTCCCTTCTCAGATACCAGAGTAGTATCTTTGAAAAGACTTGGCATCTGAACACCAGGAGGCAGAGTCCATTGGGGCATCCACCATACTTCATCTTCTTGAGAGACCAGGGGAGCCTCCTGGGATAAACAACCCCTTTGAATAGGTTGCTTTGGCAGAGTGGTAGTCTGAAACTCAAGCACAGGCTCTTGAAAGGAATTTTTTGCCTTGAAACTTGGGATATGGAATGGAGAGGGCTCAGGGGATGACATAGAAGGGGTAGACAAATGGGACCACCAACTTGGGATCCTAGGCCTAAGAGCCTCTTGCTCAGTAATTCATAATTTCAGCTTTGCTGTCTCAATGTTAGCCCTACGATTGATCTCTTCTTGGAACTGTCTCATTTGCTGCTCATCAATCATTTGTTGCTCAACAAATAGGGAATCCTTTGTTTCATAAGGGATGAACCCTTGCTCATAATTATGAGCCTCCATCTCTTGTTGCTCCCTGAGTTCAGACACCTTCTTGACTAGGTCAAGCAGTTGCTCCTTCAGCTCTTCTTGTGCTTTCATGAAATCTGAATTCAGGGTCTTTAGGCAATTAGACTGAGCAGGGGAGGGTGGGTGGTAAATAGGAGGGGAGGGCTGGCTTTGCATTTGCAGTTGTTCCCTTTGTGCCCATAATTTTCCCTTCTTGAGGGCTTCTTCATAGTCTTGCATGAGGGCATATTCATTTGGGGCATGCTGGATGTAATGACGGCCTTGTGCATCTGCATAGAAGCTTGGGATAAAAGTAGACTGCAGAGGGATTTGAAAAAGTTGATGACTAGCCCATTGAGCATTGCTCTCATCATAGGATGGTGAATAACCTGACTGTCCATAGTAACTTGACATGTCTACTCATATAACTAACTGGAATCTTTAAAATGGAAGCTTTGAAACATACAAGCAGTTGATCTTTGAAACCAGTAGACTTTCCAGAGTCGCCAGGTGTGCTTTGAACTTGCCTCCAAAGGCAGAAATACTACAGTCCACACCAAATAGCAGCAGAATGACTTCTCAAAAGAGCTCAAAAATAGCTCTTGGTCCCACCGGGCGTGCCAGAATTGTTATACATTGAATTTGCGCCTCTGATCTCAAGCTCTCTTGGTCTTGATAATCCAGTATAACATGGGAATCATCTCAAGGTTGTGGGACCTTATGCTAACTAAGATGAGACCTCCAGATTCTAGGCTGGTTCATCTTGGATAATCACCTTAATTTGCTTCTTAGATAGGAAATTAAATCTTTTGAGGGAAAGGGATAGGAGGATTGCATGAAAGGGAAATGACTGAAAGCAAACTACCTACTAGGTGATGCACCGAAATTAGGGCTTCGACCTCAGTATAGAGGAATGAAATCAATGAAGGAACCAGGTCAAATAAGTTGCAACTCACTAGATAGGCTTGCATAAGTATTTCATAGGAGGGTCTGAACAACAGACTTAACCTATGACCTGCAAACAAACATCCTTTTCTGCAACTAGGTGTAGGAATGAGACAAGACTGCTAGGGGCTGAAGTATACCCACAAAACATCTAAATCAGATCAAACACAATGACACACAGAATTGCAGAAATTGAGAGGAACTAGGAACCCCAATGTCCATTAATTAGCATTCATAAACTTCAATCCAATAAGAGATAATACAAACCAGGAAGCATAGGGATATAAAGAATTATCACAAAGTACTTCCAGAATGTTTGTATGATCAATGAGAGAATTACAGAATGTAAAAGCCAGAGGGCAGAAAGAATGCCACAGATAACTCCAAGAGAGAACAAATTCTCTTTACAAAATGCCAAAATCTGAGCACTAAGGCTCTCAAAAAACTTTTTATACTCCCATGCACGCAGGCAGGAGTCTCAGAAAACCTAACTAGGGTTACAAATTTACAACGTACTCATTACCCCTAGGAAAAAATCTAATCTGGCCATAAATGTGCACCAAGTGAATCGATCAGATCAGATTTGATTTCTTGTGCCCATCCCTGTACTTGACTACGCCTTGTGAACAAGAAACCTGGATCCATTAGCTCTACTCTGCGGATAGCCTCTGTCATGAATTCTCACCAACTGATCACAGTCCCCCAGGACGGGAAGTGACCCTTGACGGCCGCCGCTCAAATTCTCATCAATGAGTCATCGATCATGACCATGTCCTTTTGCCAACTGCACCTGAGAGAGAAATAACTTCATGATTGGACTCTGTATCTCCTTTCCACATGTCTAAATCTATTCCAGGGATCAACAGACTCTCTGTACATGGCCTCTCTTCAATTGAAACCTCTGATCAGTTTTGGACCACGAGCACGGAGGAACCATGGCTGCCAAGCAATCATAGTGCCAAATCTGCCGCCAAATATTCAAATTCAAAGTCCTGCAACCTAGCGACCAACGGCTAGTCTCCTTGTCGCGAGCATCAGACCTTAACCCTGGTTAAATCTCACGACCTGGCAACAAAGAACCATTTAACTCCTTCTAAACCCGAGCTTAGAACTGGCAACAAGGCGACTGTGAAAAATCAAAGTCGCAAGGCATTTCACTTAACTCACCTTTCTTCTAGCGACCCAGTGCCTAACTGCCTCCTCAGACCATCATGGCTTGTCACCCAGTCTCCAGATGCTATCTTTCCGTCTCGAGACCACACGACAAAGCCTGGTCGCCAAGTCAGGAGAACCTATGTCTGAGCCCTTTTTGACCCTTTCTAGCCACATCCCGACTACCCCAAGGCACTGAGTCGGGAGTACTTTTCTCGTAGGGCACTTTCATCACCCGACCATGCGTCCGCCGTTGGATCCTCTAAGCTTTGCATCGGACGGCTTTCATTTAATCACTATAAAATTGAAGATACCCTTAAATTATCCAGCGATCACACGAATGAAGGGAAAGAAACACTAAGTCTCCTAGTCGTGTGATCCGTTTCCTTCATCTGGCGATTACCCGACCAACATCAGCATCCATCCACCATATGACACATGTCACACAGCCATTGGTTAATCCGTTGCACACTGGGGAAGCTGAGTCATCGTGCTATTCTAGCGACAAGGCGACTGAGGTAGCCGCGAAGTCGGGAGACACTTCATCCACTGTTAAATTCTTTATGCGATCAAGTGACTGAGGGTGGGCCCCACTTTTCATAGGCTTGTAATATAGATCTGGCGACCATGCGACTGAAGAGAGGTAGCCAAGTCAGAAGACGTAAGGGTAATATTCCAAAGTGTCACAAGACCACGCGACAAAGTAGAAAGTGAAGTCGGGAAAGAAAAGAGAATATTCGCCCAGGGTCACGCGATCACCCGACTGACTAAGAGGGTCCCACTTGGTACAAGGCCTATGACATTATTTGGCGATCATGCGACCAAAGAGATAATGCTAAGTCAGGAGACACTGAGGGAATATTCCAAAGGGTCATGAGACTACGCAACACAAGGGAGACGTAGAGTCGGGAGAAGAAAAGGAATATTCGCCTAGGCTGAAGTGATCAAGCGACTTGCAAAATAGGCACATGCTCTAAGTGACTTAGAAAAAGTAACGATCAAACATAACGAGCCAAGGCTTAGGGTTTTACCTCATTCATTTGCATGAAAGACTTAGGGTTTTAGGGTTGAAGGCCAAGTGAAGACATGAACCCCTGGAAAACAAGACAGAAGACGCAAGACAGGGCAAACCAGGTCAATTGCACAAAATGGAAAATTTGGGTAACACATATCATTTCCTTTGTACTTTCTACATACATTTTGTAACCACAAGTTCTATTTTTGATCCATTTGTGTGTTTAAGTGAATGTATCTTGTTCCTTGGCATGTTTTTTGCATCTTGGCATGTAACCATTGCATATTTTTGAAGAAAATAAAGTAAGTGTTTTCACCATTTACATATGTTTTCCAAGTTTTGAAATTCAATCCTCTTCTCCATTTTTATATTTTAGTGTGATATGTTTTGTAGCATAGATTGGTGAATTAATCCAATTCCTTCTCTAAGTTATTAAAATCTAGCCTTTTGTAGAATTTGTATGTCTATTGGCAGATCATTATTTGTGGCACAAACTCTAATAGTGAGATCTTTAGGTCAACCTATACGTTGAAAAGTGAACGTCTATTGTAAATCTTAGTAGCGCGTATTATGTTAATCCTTGTTTCAAATTTTGATTAGTCTGAATCCAGTTTGGTGTATCACCCCATTTTTATTTATTCAATTTTCAAGTTATCCCTTTTCCTAGACATCAGAGAATCACTCATAGGTGATATCCCAAATCCAATCGGAACCATCCTAGAATCTAGAGATTCCTTCCTAATCAGAGGTAACCACAACTCAGGCAGGTTTCCATTGTTACCATGAGATATTATAATGCCCTAATGCCTGAGTTAGGGTGAAATTCAAAGGCCTTAACAATGACAAAAGATGAGAAAATAATACCACATAGGGAGCTAATGGACAAGCTTGGGGATTCTTTTCATTTCATTGTATTCGACTAGGTGCCAAGAGTTCAAAACAAATTAGTGGATGTGATGGCTTCTATAGCATCCTTGATTGACATGTCGGGCAACGAGACCAAATTTCAATTTCTAGTAGAGATATTAATGATTCTGGCATATCAAGCTCCAATCACAAAGTCAGTGTGCATCCTTGTTGGTCTTGAGTCTTCCTGGTACCATTATGTATACAATTACCTTCAAAACAATATCCTACCACCCATCTTGTCTAGGAACCAAAAGAATTCCCTCATCCGCCAAGACTCTAGGTAGACCCTTCTCGCTAGTACTTTGTATAGAAGAAGTTTGTATAGAATGCTTTTACGATGTCTCACTTCCACGGAATCCTAGAGATCCCTGTACGAGGTACATGAGGGAATTTTTGGGGCCCACATAGGTGGAAATATTTTGGAAAAGATCATCAGAAAGGGATATTATTGGCCCACAGTAGAGATAGATGCTAACAAATATGTGCAAAGGTGTTGAAAATGTCAGATTCACAGAGATCTCATCTATGCACTAGTCCAAGAACTCAGTCCCATCACTTCACCATGGCCATTTTCTAGGTGGGGATTTGACTTAGTGGGTAGAATTACACCAACCTCTTCTAATGGGCACAAGTACATGATTTCACCAATGGAGTGCTTTACCAAATTGGTTTAGGCAATTCCTCTCACATACATCACTGGTAAGAAAATTTCTATGTTCATACTAAACAACATCATATGTCGATATATAATCCCTCAAATCATATTCACAGATCATGGTACACATTTTCAAATCAAGATGTTGAAAATCTTTGTGAGCAGTTCCATATAAAACAAGGTTTCTCTTCGTTCTACTATCCCGGAGGGAATGGTAAAGCTAAAGCCACAAACAAAACCATATTAAAGATCTTAAAGAAAATAGTGAATTAATCGGGGCGAGACTAGCATTTACAGCTCAGTCCCACACTATGGCCATACAAAACTAGTGCAATAACCCCCATAGGAGAAACTCCATTCTCACATGTATATAGGATCAAAGGTGGTCCTACCCCTCAAATTTTAAATCCCATTCCTGAGATCTCACTGAAGAACATCATTTCCGATGAAGACTACATAGTAGAAAGACTCACTGAACTAGAACTATTGGATCAGAGAAGACAAAATGCACTCAATCACTTACAAGGATATCAAAATTGCCTTAGAAGAAACTATCACAAGAAGGTCAAACCACAAACCTTTGAGGTAGGATATCTCATACTTATGGAGAATCAAAAGAACTAGCGAAAAGGGTAAACCCATGAAAGTTCAAGCCTAATTGGCTAGGACCTTATGTCATTGTCACATCTTGCAACAGTGGGGCATAGCAACTGACAACTCAAGAAGGAAATCAACTCCCAGTTTATATCAACAACATGCACCTCAAGAGGTTCTACGCTTGAGATCTCAAAGTCAAAGAAACATATCTAAGTATCCAGAAAATACAAAAAAATCTAAAAATCTAAAAGGTTACCTTTGTGAAAACCTGGCAAATAGGCTTCTTGGTGACAACAAAAAAAAGTATTTAGAGAAACAAAATTGATCTCTCAATGAAAACCTGGCAAACAAGCACTATTAGGAAGTTACATTGGTGAAAACCTAGTAAACAGGCAC
Organism: Thuja plicata; assembly: GCA_018584345.1. NCBI lineage: Eukaryota > Viridiplantae > Streptophyta > Pinopsida > Cupressales > Cupressaceae > Thuja > Thuja plicata. Next base: position 2,119,392 of record MU226225.1, read on the forward strand.
CAAGTGTTCAAATCCCTCTTCGCCATCAATGAACTCCAAAAGATCAAAGTTTGTGCTCGCTGCATGCAAGATTGACCACCAAAGCTTATTTTTAGAAGAATAATCCCCTTTGATAATCATGCTTATCCGTGTTTTTTACTGGTCCACTAGACTAGGGGTCATTCTAAAAGTCCTAATAAAAACCCTAAAAATCTAAAACATCATCAAAAAATCCAAAAAAGAAAAAATGTCCTGAAAAAATCACTCATCATTAAAAAAATAATTGCAAAATTTCAGCAATAAAACAAACTATGTTATCAACAAAGTAAAAGGTGATCAAATAATTAATCAAATGTCAAAACCATAAGCTTCATAAATCAACAATGGACTCATATAACTCAGCTTTATCAGGAATCAAATCTGTATTCAATCGAATAAATCAATCAATCAAATCAACTAATCAATTATCTTACACAGTGACAGATATACTCAAAAACAAACAAATTAGTCTTATATGAGTCATCCATTCCTAAAACCAGACACCATCAAGCATCAAAAAATCAAGCAAATCAAGGAACAATAAACTCTTGACTAGGTCATTCGTGTCAATCTGTTGTCAGTTTCTCTTTCATGATTATGTTCTTACGCTACTCAAGGATACCATTGAGTGATAAGAGTAGGTATGATAGATCATGATCTTGTTTCCTTTGATTTTTGCTTGTGGAATATTTCAATTCAATTTTGGGGCAATGAAGATTTAGGATAAATGTGGTAGGTGATGTCACATATCTGCCAACCATGCAGTTCGATGATCTGAGCTTAACCTTGGAAAAGAATTGGACAATCCTTTCATATTATCTGCTTATTGCTACCAATAAAATCATAGCGGTATCTAGATGGTCTATATTTGGGTGCATTGGAATTTCTATCTTTGTTTTTTTTATTTTTTGGATTATTGAAAGATCATAGCAGTACCGAGATGGTCAATATATGGGTTCATTTGGTTCTCTTTCTTTTCAAAATCAAAGATCATAGTGGTATTGAGATGGTCAATATCTGGGTGCATTTGGTTCTTTTTCTTTTCAAAATCAGAGATCATAGCAGTATCCAAATGGTCAATATCTGGGTGTATTTGGTTCTCTTTCTTTTTAGTTTCTCTACTCCTTATAGTTATCAGAGATTGTAGAGGTATCTAAATGACCAATATATGGGTGCATTAGATGCTCTTCCTTTTTCATAATAAGGTGCAATGATGAACAAAATTGGAAAATTTGCCAGTGACTTGTGTCCACCATCCTATCTATCAGTCCAATGTATCAATCAATTCCAAAGATAATGTCGCACTAACTTTCTTCTAACTAACACATGCATTTACTCAAATATTTTGTGCATAGTAGATTGCATTCATTTATTTGCATAAAAAACAAAAAGAAAAGAAAGCATGTGCATACATAGTGATCAATAATCAAATGCATCCATTAAACATCATCATATAAAAGTGCATTCATAAACCATTATCTTGCATTAATATGTCAATATCATAGGAAAGTAAATCATACATCTAAGAGTATGCATAATAGAATTCCATTACATGCATTTCATCAAAAAAAGCATTATCATATAGAACCATACATATAGAAAGAAAAATTGCACATCATATAGAATCATAATCCTACATCTCATATATAGATCTCAATATCTGAGTAGAAATGAATGGTCACAAGTCTAACAGAAGAAGGTGCTCAACATAAATGTCTATAAATATCAGTATATTAGGAATACAAATCATCAGTACAACATTAGAATATATCAGTACATCATCACTACAAAAATGGTACAAAAAAATATATAGTGATATAGAATCAACGAGATCTACCGCCACCCTCACTGCTAGGTGGACGAGGGGGTGGCATATCAGGCACAGTCCTCTGTTGTAGAGTAGGAGTTCCAACACCACTTCTCTAAGAGCTTTGTGGTTTACTAGATCTCTGGGAAGAAGTATAATAAGGCACCCAGTGTGCGGAAGGAACAACCTCCTCATAGTGTCAACACCAGTAGTCTATCTCTCTGTAGGCCTCGCACCCAGATCTCCAAAATCTTCCTAAGAACATCTATCTCATCCTTAGAAAGATAGAATCGATAAACTAGACTAGCTGGTCTCAACTCCTGGCACAAAAAATAGTCCCATCAAACTGCAAAGAGAAAAGAATAGTCACCCATCAATGTCAAGATAGATAAAAAATTAGACAAGTGCAAAAACATCCAAGAAGGAAACTTAACATAGTGATTGCGATAAACAATTACTAATAGCGGTACTTTTATAGCGATTGTGGCATGCAAATGGAAAATGGAGAACTCAATTGGAAATTATGGTATTAAACACCAACAATTGTGGAACCCTTACCAATTGTGAAAAGCAGTTCGCAATTGCGTCACCTAATTCACAATTGTGACAAAACCATAAATGATTGTGACATTTCTAAAAATAAAACTCAAAGACAATTAATTGAAAATGCAAGAAATACAAGAAATAAATGCACAAGGTATAAGCTAGTCACTACATATCCTATGCTAGCTGGGTAACAGAAGGTACAAACTTGATCTGACACATGCACAACAACTGGAAGGCCTGACATCGCTCAAAAACAACTCAAAAAAGTAGATAAAACTGAAGCAAAACTCACTGGAAGATCAAGAGCTCCTAGAGTGCAAAGTAATGAATGAAATTCCCTCCAAGATATTTATAAGTGATCCAAGGAAACCCTAATTCCTAAAGGACCCCTATTTTATCCTCTCAGGCCCAAAAAAATTTTGATTGCAGGTAAAAATAGGTTTTGTGGGGGCCCAAAACCCCTTACAACAATACAACCAAAAGGATAGACTTTAAGATCACCAAATAGAAACAGGACTGGAAACCATCTTGCTAAACCCAAAAGAAATGCTGCAAAGAAGAATCCAACAGCCCACAGACAATAAACTTCTAGCAACTAGAAAACATGAGACTCTAAACACCCTAGTTTCCCAAAAACCATGTCAAAGCCTTACATAAAAAAATGAACTGTGGAAAAAACTCCCCAAATAGAAGACCAAGGTTTTTAACATGGATCCCAGAACCAACAATACCACCATCAAAGAGTTAACAACATCCACCTGCCAGCACCAGCCATCCATAAGAAACAAACAACTTCAAAAAGAAAGTGAAATAGGGCACAACATCCACCTGCAATCCATAAAGAACATCCACCTACCAGCACTAGCCAACCATAAGCAACAAATAGCCTCAGAAAGTTAGACAATTGATATCAGGAGCATATTTAAGTATTTTCACGAATGATTAGATAACTAGATAATTATTTTGTAGTATCAACAAATAAACGCTAATGTCATGACTTTTCGCTCAAATTTGTTGAGGGGGCATAAATACACCTACTATCACCGGGGCAAACTGGGGCAAGATCAAATCAAAAGCTTCTTTGACACAATATGACAAGACATAATACGAACAGACACAATGCATCAAAGATAGGCAAATGTGGGGTAGGATCAAAACAAAAGATTCTTTGACACGATGCGACAAGCTACAATGCATCAAAGATGGGAAAATGTAGACACCCTAAAATGGACAGACTTGCGACTTTATATTAAAAACACTAATTTTCATCTATTAATTAATACTTTTATAATCATTAATTAATCATCTATTTTCTTCTAAATTCATTCCCCAAATTATTTAATCATATCCCCAATATTAATTAAATACTTAATTTTATTTAATTAATTAACCTTAATTGAATAATCTTCATTAATTAATTAAATTCATTTTCGTAAAGTTTAAATTTAAATATTTAAAATTATTAATTAATTCTTCTAATTAAATTAATTTAATTCAATAATTCAATTCTAAATCCAAAAAGAATTCAATTATCTCACACATTGAATACTTTAATTATAAAAATGAATAAAATATCCAATTTAATCTTTCTCTTTAGTTCAAAAAAGAGAGCTCTTGATCAGATCTCTGATTGCATTAATTCCTCCACCTACCACTTCAGTTCAAAAAGGTAACTCCAAATTACCTCTTCAATTCAAAAAGGTAACTCCAAATTGCCTCTTCAGTTCAAATTTTTGAACTCCAAATTACAACATAGAGAATCATTTCCAGTAGGAAAGTCAATCCATGTAAATATTTCTATGTTACGAGTTGTGGATGTGTTTCAAAGTCATGCATTCTAGTTTAAATATTTAATATTTGAATTAAGTGTTTTAAGGTTTAAGGGTTTTAAGGTTTTGAAGTTTAGGAACAACTGATTCACCCCCTCCCTCTTAGTTTTTTTCTTCTATAGTTCAAACAACTCTACCATATACTACAGTACCTTTCAACTCATTGAACCTCTTCTCATCAAATTCTCTCCTTACTTTAATCTTAGCTAACTTCTCAAATGACTCAAATTGAGTATGTACTTCACTTATTAGGCTCTTGAGATTATCAAAGGGGCTATCACCTACATTCTTAACATAATTTGACATCAAATTCTCCAATATTTCAGATGCCTACTACAAAAATTATTTTCTTCTATGTGTGTCTTCAACATTTCCTCCCTTATTGAGTCTCTGCAAACTGTGCAAGTTTTAGATTTTAAAGGACTGAAAGGACTAAAAAATTAATTTTCCCTTGTGATAGTTGGGGAACATATTCCAAACTGTTCTTTACATGAACTCTTTCACTACTTTGATAGTGTCTCTTGCATTTCCCTTTTCATTCATCTATGTTTCCACTACCACCTTAATCTCTTCTGCTTCCTATGTTTCTCCTACCAATCATGCCCTGTGATTAAGTGACTGAACATCTTATACTTGTTTTTCTTTTCCTTTCTTTCCCTACTTCACCTTCATTTATTCTTTCTTTGTCTTCTCTTTATCTTCTTCCTTTTGTACTTCCTCCTCTTGTTTTATTCTTACCTCAAGAACTTCCATCACATCAATGTTAGGGACATCTTGATCATTAATCTCTTCTTGTTGTTCCACGTCCTTTTCCTTAGGAACATCTATTGTTGGTAGGCCAAGTTTAGGTGTGGAAGTGCTTGCATCTTGATCTTTTGAATCCACTTCATATTTTTTCTTTTAAAGGTATGCTTGCATTATCTTCTGTGTCTCAACATACATTTACTTCAAATTTCCTACCATGAATTTGTTCATTCTATGTTTTCTTATGAACACTTTCTCTATATTCTTAAGAATTTGTTTCATTTCTTCATTTTCTATCACCAGATAGAGATGAGTTAATAATTTTTCTATTAGTCCCTTAAATCCTATGCTAATGTGTACTTTTTCCTTGCATCTAGGATACTATAGAGACTGTTTCATATTTTAGATGCCATCTCTATAATAGCTTTCTTAAATTTATAGAGATACATGATTACTGCCTCTTCAACTGCTTTCCTTTCCTCATTATCAAACTTATCAAAGAATTACATTATAGGCTTCAAATTTCCATGTCATGTGATGCTCCTAACAACATCACTGACAGAAATACCATGTTTATTAGACTCAAGTTTGGTATGTATATTTAATTTTTCCTTCTCACCAGACGGTTTAGGCTTGGTAACTAGTGAGGATTTAATCTTCTTTTGATTCTTTAACTTCTTCACCTCATCATTAGATTTTGTCTCCTTGTCATCTTCTATTATCACCTCTTCCTGCTTCTTCTTCTCTTTTATCTTCTTATTTTCCTTTGGCATCTTCCTCTTGGTTTATTTTGTAGGTTGAGATATCTGAGGCTTTTGTACTATTGTACTTTTATATTCCTACCCATAGACGGTGTAGGTGCAGAACTAGGTTCTCCAACTTCTATTGGCTCTACATCAGTAACAGCTTGATTTTTTTATATGAAAATCTATAAAAGCTTTTACATCTACTACTTTCTTCTTTACTTTCTTCTCTATCTCAGGTGCCTTGAATTCTTTGTACACCTTTAGATCCTTTTCTTCAAAAGTACCAAATCTTTCTTCATTTAGGTAAAGAGGCTTTGTAAATAGGTATTTAGCATAAAGGTCTAATATTTTATTACTCACCTCATATCCCATTGGAATTACTCATGAGGTTCTAGGTTGCACTTCTTCCATCAGCCACTAGTCTGTATCTACCATAAAGATGATGGTACCTTTCTATTTCTCTATAATAGATCGGGGAATTTTGTATCCAGAATGCATCATGCATTGAAATACTTTGAAATATCCCCAAATAGATGTTTTTTTCATTGGGATATTCATCCCATACATTAATTTCTCATCTGTATTGCAATTAGTCTGTCACTAGACCAATTTAGTATACCTACTCCTAGAAATTCATTATAAACTACAAGTAGATGTAGAAAATGACCAAACTTAAATGAAATTTTTTTTATCCTTCTTGATTTTTTTAGGTTTTAAATCAATTATCCTTTCAGTACCTCACACAAACTATACTCCTTGTTATCCTTGAGCATCTGATATATTGTGTATATTGTTTTGCCAGATACAAAATTCTCTCTACTACAGTGATAAAATCTATAACCTACCACTATAGCTACAAATTTGGCATCATCCTCTATTATGACATTGATTGTCTTACCTTAATTTTTTGATACCACTCTGGTAGCATCATGAACAGTGTCTTTCTTGATAATCTTCAAAGAAGGTATTCCACTAGACACCCATAAATTTTTCATTGCTTGAATAACCTCCTTAGTGATTTTTATTGGCATGTTGAGCCAAATGAATTTGTTGTACATCCTACTAATAATGTACTGAGTCAATTCTTCCTCTTTAATTATCAAAAAATCTACAAATTGCGCACATTTCTTCTGCTTCAGGGGTTTTGAATTCCTCCTTCAATTTTACATTGTTTGTAAGCTTGTCATTATATAGATCTTTTAGTTGGTAAGTACCAAGATCCTCCAGATTTGCATGGATGTATGCCCTAATATCTTCAACATATAAAAATTTATATGTGACATTCGATAGAGCACCCTTTTGATCCACTTTAGCTAACTTGAATGAATGTTTCTTAAACTTGGGTCATGATCTCTTTATGACATCAACTATAGTAGGGTTATTCATGGAGAAAGATTCAAATTTGTGAGATACGGGAAGATAAATACCCTTTTCCAAGCTAGGGTTTGCGTAAAAATGTCTTTGAACAATATTCTTACTTATTTGGTCTCAATGAAAGTTGCTTGCAATGTTCCTATTCTTTGTTCTCTTGGAAGAAAAGTGATAAATGAGAGTCACATTTTTCTTTTTGTAGTGCACATACCTAACTTTTAGGTATCATAAATACTTCAAGCCCTAAATACTTACAAATACCCAATTCACTATCTGGTTCACAAAAATCAATTGTGCACCACCAAAACTTGTCAAATACAACTAGTATAGACTCAAAAACCTTTCTGTGAATTAAATTCAACTTCCTAATACCCATCAGATTCAGGCATCAACATTTATAGGGTGTTTCAAAATATTTTTCATAGAAGCTCCCCCTAGGTCAAAGGCCTAGCTTTAATTCCTTGAGAAATTGGTAGCACTAGATCGAGATGCAAACCCATCAAATGTGTTCTAAACACCCTTCTTCACCCATGTCTCCTTCATTTTCTTCCTGATCTCTTTAACATTCATATTTTCCTTCCTTTTATCACTTGCTGGCTTATTCCTCCTTCTGTCAATAAAACCTCTCTAATTCACATTTTTAGTCTTGCAACCCCTTGCACTGTGTCTAGATCTATTGCATTTGTAACATAAAACATTCCTTTGTCCATTTCTATTGTTCACTTGGATTCTCTTTGATGCACACTCCTTTTCCATGGGTCCAAAACTATTGCATGCATAACACATGATATTTATTTTGTTAGAAGCATTCTTCACAACACTTCTACATTCACTTGGTCTATAACAATGTTTATTGCACTTATAGCATTAACCAAAAAAAGAAGCATTATTCAGATTCATCTTATTCCTACAATGCATGGCTTTATGACCAAATTTATTGTAGATAAAGCACTTACCACCATTACTTTCTGCATTAGGTTTTCTTTTAGATGACTTTGTGTTCTTCTTCTTCTCAGATCTACGCTTTCCTTGAATATGTATAGATTTGGAGCTTTCTCCTACCTAAAATCCAAGACCATTCTTGTCATCTAGACTCCTATGGCTTTCAAGAAATGAATCAAGCTTGGCTAAACTAACAACAAAATTTTCCGTGTAATCATTCGATATCACAAGTTCATCTCTAATTTCTTTCTCAAGATCCTTCGCTCCCTCTAGATCAAAAACAACTCTATTGCATTTATCAGATCTCTCCTTTAAGGATTACTTGAGATTCTCTTCATTCTTCTCTTTATCCTAAATCTCCTTGTTCATCCTCATGACAATAAATTTCATCGCATTTTTCATGATTGCACTCTCTCGCTTAAGCTTTTCACATTCTACAATATTTCCCTTTAGATCTTGACGCAACTGTTCATCATCTGAGCTCTGATTATCCTTTTGTTGTAGCTGATCATAAAGCTCCCTTATTTTTATCTTAGCTTCCTTCAAATAGGTTTTTAATTGTCTAATGATGATTTCTACTTCTTTGAGGTTCCTCTGCAGGTCCTAAACTTCTTCTTTCGATTGATCTAGGTCATCTAATGCAACTAATAGTTTTTCTTGTAATGCTAAATCCATTCTTACTACCTAGCTCTCCCTCATGTGCTTAGGATTCATTCAAGGGGCCAAATCTATGATACCATTTTTTAGATGGAGAGAACATTGAGAGGGGGTTGAATAAGTTTTCTACAAATTTTAACCTTAATTAAACTGATTATACACTAATCCAAAACATTAAATGAATAAACTGCAATGAAACATGGAAGAACGTAAATAAAATAGACACCACACCATAAAACATGAATTATTATTATGGAAACCATGTTAGGTGAAAAACCATGGTGGGGATGATAGCCACAAGATAATATTCTGCAGAATATTGTCTTATAATGATGAAGAATGCACATGCATTCAGGAACACTACCTAGAGCTCACTCCTCAATTACAACTAGGGCTACAACACTTTACAAGAAGGCTCACTACCTTAAAAGATCTTAAAAAATATCACTATATTTGAACTCATAAAATATCATCTAACAATGTTTGATTGTAGTTCCATATAAGCTCATATTATGGTCTAATAGTTTTTTACCTCTAATTTCCATGTTCCTCTGATCCTTGCTAGTCAGATTATCAAATCACACTTTCTTGCTTCAAATCTAGCACATAAAAAATATGCACACTTCACACATGCATCTACTATCATCCAACAATATATCCATACCCTAACATCTTAATTTTATATGGACATCCATAAATTTGATCTCCCAATGTCAACTCCAAAAACATTCTAGGGAAATATAACATGTTTTGACCGAGTCAACCAAATCCTCAATTCAAATTAATTTTCCCCCAAAAAAATTCATGCTCATACATTTTGTCTCTATCAATAACACATAAAATTTAGTGCCAAAAACATTTTACCTTATCCGCACATAGACTTTTCATCATTATTTTAGTATTCTTCCTGGTAAACAAAAACTGTGATGTTTAGATCCTCATAACTCTCACACCTTGTATTAACTTACCTTCAAATTCTATATTTAGCATCTTTATACATCCAACATGCTTCCCTAAGATGCGAACCAAAATAATTTAACCTAGAAAGGAAAACCAAACCTTTTATGTAAACTGTTTTCTAAATTCCATACTTAGTTGAATTCTGATCCTGACTTCTGGTGTGATCTCCAACTGTAGTACCCATGTGGAATTAGTGTCTAGTTTCCCTCAATGACAACATTCAAACATCTATGCAGTGTCTCTTTCTAATAGGCTTTTGTTGAAAAAAAAATGGGCATCATATCAAAGCATGGAGAATGGATAGAGGTGGTGAATAAATTTCAAATAAATTCATATTTTTTTTACAAAGATTATGGTATTCATAAACAATTCACTATACCTGGTATACTCTTCAACAAAATGGTATAGATAAAAGGAAAAATAGAATCATCATGGAAATCGCGAGGACTATGTTGAAATAAAAATATTTGTCAAATAAGTATTAACATGAAGTTGTAGCTACGCAACATATATAATGAACAGATATCCTACCAAAAGTGTCATCAATATGATTCTACAAGAGGCATGGAGTGGAATAACATATAATGTTATTCATATAAGAGTTTTTGTTTGTGTAGGATATGCACATGTGTCCATTGAATTTAGAAGAAAATTAGACAACAAAGAAGAAAAATATATATTTGTGTGATATATTGATCAATCCAAGACACATGTTAGATAATTCAATAAAAAAAAAGGTTATAACTAGAAGAGATGTGCAATTCATGGAAGATGAATCATGGGATGAAACTCTAGATAAAACAATTAATATTGTAGCCAAATTACAACAAGAAGAAAATGAAGATTTTATATCACCAAGTAATCATTCAAATGTGACTCCTCTAACACCCATTATAGGTAAACAAGGTGGACAACAAATAACACCATCAAGTGTGAGGATAACCCCACATGCACGAGAAAATACACCATCAAATATATAGGAAACATCATCTTCAACTGGGACTCTTAATGTGGGACCATGGAGTCCACATTCTACAAGTTCAAGTGACATGCAAAGCACCACACTAGCAAGCTTAAGGAGAAAAAAATCAAAAATTTGGGAGACATTTATGAGAAAAATGATAGGGAAAGTAATGTAGATCAGATTTCACTCTTTTCTTTATATTCACATGAGGATGACATGCAATTAAATAAGAAAATGGGAGCATGCAATTGATGAAGAAATATATGCTATAGAAAAGAACCAAACATAGGAGTCAATAATACTTCCACAAGAAAAAGAACTAATTGGAGAAAAGTAAGTTTACAAAACTAAGTTGAATGCAAATGGTGATGTGAAAAAACAAAAAGCAAGGCTTGTAACAAAAGGTTACTCACAACAACCTAGAATAGACTACAAGAAGACATTTGAACTAGTGTCTAATTTAGACACCATGAGGACAATATTAGCCATAGCATCTCAAAATAAACCTGGCTAGTATATCAAATGGATGTGAAGTCAACATTCTTGAATGACTTCTTAGAAGAAGAGGTTTATGTGGAGTAGCCACCTGTGTATGATATATTGGGCCATGAAAACATGATTTACAAACTCAAGAAGGCACTATACAAACTCAAACAAGCCCCAAGAGCGTAGTATAGCATAATTGATAATTATCTTTTGCAAAATGGCCTCAATAGGTGCAAGAGTGAGCCTACTTTTTACACCAAGATGAATGAGCATTGTGAGATGATAATTATTTGTATATATGTTGATGACCTTATATTCACAGGTGATCTATTATTGATTCAAATTTTCTATTAAAAATAAATTTGAGATGACAAATTTGGGTCTAATGAAGTACTGTCTTGGCATTGAAGTGAAACAAAATGAAAAAGGTATATTCATTTCACAATTCAAGTGTGCAAATGACATCTTGAAGAGGTTTAACATGATGAATTGTAAATTAGCCCCAACACCTATTGTCACAAGTTTGAAATTGAGTATAGATGACAAAGCAGTAGATGTAAATCCAACTTTGTATAAGAAACTTGTTGTAGTCTCATGTATCTAAGAGCCACAAGGTCAGACATAATATATGCCATTACTCTCATTTCAAAGTTCATGGAGTCTCCAAAACTTTCGCTTTGACAAACATTCAAAAGAATTTTCAAATATGTTAATGGAGCATAGAACTATGTAATTATCTACTCAAGGTCAACTGGTTTCAAGCTAATAGGGTACACTGACTGTGATTGCGCAAGGTAGTATAGATGATAGAAAGAGCACTTATAGCTATGTTTTTTACTTTGGATCAGATGTAGTATCATGGACTTCAAAGAAACGACGTATTGTCACTCTTTTATCAGCTTAAGCGGAGTATGTAGCAGCTACAAGGGTAGTGTGTCAATCTATCTGGATGACAAGAATGTTGAAAGAACTGATACATGGACAAGAAGAGGCAACAAGGATATATTGTGACAACAACTCAGTAATAGCTCTATCAAATAATCTGATCTTTCATAAGAGAAGCAAATGTATAGACACAAGGTATCATTTCATTAGGTAGCTGATCAATAATGGAGAAATCTACTTGGAACATTTTCGGTCAGAAGAACAATTTGCAGACATATTTACCATACTATTGGAAAAAGAAATTTTTTTTATCAAAGAAACAACTTGCGCATCATTGATCGCGGCACTTGTGATTAAGGGGAACTGTTGGAATTAATCTCCAACCACTGCATTTAAGCTTCTCAGCCAGGTCAATCTTTTCAAGCATGTGATTCTCAATTTCTTCTCCAGCACTCTTCATTCCATGTTTGCCTCTGTTCAATATTGCACATAGGACAATTTTAGATGGAACTTTAATAGCTAGTAATATCAATGTTCTTGTATCTTTTTGTTGTGCATATTCGTAAAAACTGGGTCAGAGAAATTTAGTGGCTGGAGAAATATTTAATTGAAAGAAGAGTCTAGAAGCCTTTTGCTGTAGCAGCAGATTAATAGCTAGAACTAGGGCTATTTTGTGTGTTGGAGTGCAAAGGCAGAGGTTTTCCAGCCAGGTAATGAAATGTTTATATTTTGAAATATATGAAATATAAAGTGTTTGCAGTAAAATTCTGTGTTTGTCTTTTCATTTCTTCTCTTTGTTTTCTTTTTATTTCCCTTCATCCACCTTTCTAACTGCTGGAGCAGCGGCTGACTCTTCTTTTGTGAAGCCAACTCTTCCCACCAATCTTTCTTTTTAAGTCTCCGATCCCTTTACCTCTTCTCGGCAATACTTAAAACCTTTCTCCAATCATCTGCCTAAATCATATGGCCTTCACTCTCACCTGTGAACAACCTTTTTAAAATTCCAATAAATTACAGTACTTTCATTTCGCAATGTCCTTCAACTCTCAACGACCAGCTCTACAACAATATCTTCAACTATCCCTCTCTTCTGCTCCGATACCAATTATAGAATTAAGAAATTGACAAAGAATAAAGAAACACAAACAGCTACAGAAAATATAGTATTGTTTAAACACAAAAACATAAATTCTTTATCAAAATTTCAAAACTGATTACATTTTGCAGGATATATTTCAAACTATACAAAAGAACAGTATTTAATAAAAGTTGCAGTCTTTAAAACCCTGAGTTGTAAACATCACACACTAATTTCCTAAATAAAAAGGGTTAAATAATAAAAATTGACTTACTTTTTGTAAGCTAAATTTTTTTCCTTAATATATGATATGATGCTAAAGCTGACCCTCTAAATTAGATTGTAACATCTAAAGAAGAGAAAAGCAAACATTACATGTATTATTCCATAGCATAAGAACTGGAAGATAAACTGGATAAAGAACTTTTAACTAATGCAGACTAACTGTCTGAACATGCAAATGCGCATGGCAAACACCTGAATGATGTGCATCGCAGTGACACTCATTCATCACTTCTCAACAATATTTTTAATGTTTTCTCGAATGTATTCATATATATGGAGCTGTTCAATAGAGAAATGGAGAGTAGTTAGTCAAAAGCTCTTTTGAAAGTCTTATGTATGATTTTTTTTAAACTCGATATAAAGCAATAAAATTTTCCCGAGTTTAATCCTTCTAATTTTTTTTTAGTCTATTTCCTGTATTCCAATCCCCGACTCCATCCCCTTCCCAAAGATTTAAATCTGAGTTAAGGTTTTTATATCAGGTGTAGAGTTGTCAACACACCAAAACTCATAAACATTAACAAAATTATAAATAAGCATACACATCTAAAGAACCGAAAATTCAATCTGAATGAGCTATGTTAGGCAAAAACAAGCGTAAGCTGATGGAACATTTAATGAAAATCTTTATAAAAAAATAACATCATGAACAAGTGGATCCCTGTGACACATGAGATGAATAATTGGATGATTAAAGATAATATAAGTTGAAGCTATAAACAAATAGTACAGGTTGCTTATAAACAAATAGTACACGTTGCTTATGACTTTTAGCGCAAGTACAAAATTTGACATTATTTTAGGCTGTTTTTTTTTAGGCCGTAGTTTATAGCAAGCTGAACATACCTCTTATTATTTCAATTTTCTATTGTATATGTGCTTTCATAGTAAATTTCCCATTCACAGTGTAAGATTGCCAGTGCATCAATCATCACCAAACGGTCAACTGAAAATTCAGCGTTCATTTAAGTTGAAATATATAAAATAGAAAAAAATATAATGAGTTGTTTGGTAAATTATTGATTATTTATATGAAACAAAGAAGTTTCATATATTTATACCATAGAAATAATACATTAAAAAAATAAATTAAATTGTAGAAAAGTAATATATTAGATATTTTTTAAAAAAATTATTTTTTCAATATGAATAAACAATACAAAAATGCAAAAATGCTTTCTATTATTATTTTAAATTATATTGATGTATTTATTCTACAAATCTTAAACTTATATAAATATTATTAAACATATGAAAACAACATAAAACAACATCATACTTTCAAAAAGTTTTAAAAAACATTCAACAATTAACCTAACAAACATGAATTATTATTATTATTATTATTATTATTATTATTATTTATATGTTGGAGTTGTGAATCTTGGTGGGTTCATTGAGAACCATTCAACTTCACCAGCAATCCAAGGGCACATTGACAAACAAAATATTTTGACTTCTAATAACATTTCAATCAACAATTTTTTTTTGTTCTACACAATCATAAACTCTACAAAGATGACCTTTTTCTGCCTTTAAATGATAGTTGTCCATATAAACCATATTTCAGTAGCAAAAAATATTTTGAAACATGTTCAAAACAGTATAAAACTCTGCTATTTGAAAGCATCCAATTTTGTATTGTATATGAAACTTTCAGAAACTACCAAGCAATTTAATTTCATCATGAAATTAACATTCACAACAGTTTTGTATTTGGAACCATTCATCAATCCAAACAATTAATGTATTTTATGTACAACCTCTTGAAGAGCACAAATTGTTTCCCAAATTTTACCGAGTCCTATCATGAAATCAAAGCTATAATAGAGTAGTATGCTATGATTCCTCATGTTGAAAGAAATGGTCGTCAAGTTTAATGCATGGACAGTTTGAACTATTCATCTCCCAAAAGTGCTTTCTATAATGACATAAGAAACCAGCAGGGTGATGTCATGGGGAAGAGGAATTTTTTGTTTAATGTTTAGCCACTAGTCATATGGTTTTCTAGCCCCTGGTCAATTACTGAGAGAGTTAAATGTTCATTTTGCAACAAAACTAGTTATGAAGAACATCAATGCATAGAAAAGTAGATAGAGAACCTTACTTTTCTACTCAAAAGGAATAATATTGAAGTAAATAATTCTTTCAAAGTATCCTCTTCAAATGAGGAAACTACTTAGAATATAGAGAAAGTGAAAGGAAGGGTCTTATTTTCTTAAGTAGTTACAGATTCTGGTGCTACACACCATATGGGCTCTCATTCAGATCTTGATTCCAATATTCACACTTTAGATGATTCAACAGATGACATTCATATTCATGCAAATTTTCAGGAAGAGTGACATTCTCCTGTTGGTGTGCATTTTGCATCGACAACATCATCATCTTTTGAGGGCTTGGTGGGGGGGGGGGGGGTTATAGGCTTCTTCACTTCTTTTCTCTCTTTTGGAGGATTGTTTTTCCCATTGGGTTTTCTATCTTTCTCTGTTTATGAGAGATTGCATTGTACATGACTACCTAACATGGCTAGTAGCTGGGACTCTTTTTTCTATCTTGTCCTCCTAAGTTATCCTTTAATAGGGGTGTTAGTGTAATTATTTAATTGACACATGGGCTTTTAATCCTAATTAGTCATCCATAGTTGTTTGGCACCATTCTACACAACTTGTCATCCTTTAGGAGTCTATTGGAGATGTGTCAATTTCATTTTGACGCATCATCCTAGTCTTTTGGGAAGTTTTTCCACCACTCTAGTTCATCCCTCCATTCATGGTTGGACTCGGTTGCATTTCAGGCCTATATGCACTCAACTTCTCCTTTGATTCACATGGTCAAATTTGGACTCTATCAAGTGTGTTATTTGTGGTTTTTTTAATCTCTAAGAACTTGTAGGTTCTTATACTTATCATGATATTTCTTCTAAATTTCATGATGATTATGCATCCATATAACCACACTTTATTGATATGGTACCTTTTTTATATGTGATTATATGTTTCATGTTAATCGTGGGTAAAAGTACAAAGTTGTATCACACCAATTCATAAATAGAAGTGAATTTTAGTATTTTTAACTTAAAACTAATATATTGTCTAGCTAGAATCATTCTAGGTAAGTTAAACATGACTCATAATACTTTTATTATAATTGTCCACTAAATGCACATTTTATACCACTTTGGCTCTAATTATCCAAAAAATATAATTATTTGAAAAACTGGATGCTTTAAGATTTTGTACTCCTATAAATTATATTTGAAAAAAATATATATAAAAATAACCTTTATTAGATCTATCAATGATATTTTTTAAAACATAAGTTTTAATATATTAAGTTGTATTATACTTAATATTTTATTTTTATTCAAAAAATTGGATGCTTTAAGATTTTGTACTCCTATAAATTATATTTGAAAAAATATAAAAATAACCCTTATTAGATCTATCAATGATGTTTTTTAAAACATATGTTTTAATATATTAAGTTGTATTATACTTAATATTTTAGTTTTATTAGCGTCAAAATTTTTTATTGGTATTTTATATGTATTTTAATATATTAAGTTGTATTATACTTAATATATATTTAAGAATAGAAATACTGAGGCATTATAATATATTTCATAATGATGATATTATTAGCCTTACTCAAGAACTATATAACAATGATAGTGATGGTAAGTTACAAATTCTATGTTGCATGTCAAATTATTCTTTCTTGATAATTATGTGTGTTTATTTGAGCTGTAAATCTTTATAATTGTTTGATACATCTTGTTTGTGTTACACTTGCCTCGTGATCCTATCATACAAATTCATTTCTTATTTTCCTAAACCCGGTTCCCATGAGGATAAATTGAATATGGTGATACCTTTTCATGATTTATCATTTAATCTATTAGGATTATATATCTATAAAACCCACCCTTCCTTCCACGTCATCATCTCATTAATTATCTAGAGCTCAATAGGTTAAACTGAAATGACAAATTTTATCTCCCAATAATATGATTTGAAAACCCATTATGTTTGAAAAAATATCAGTAGCTTTCCTCTTGCCAAATATGCAAGACTTTATATTTTAACACATCTCATCATACACATGTATATTCTATAAATGGCATGGATCAATAAATCAATCCCTTTTCTATAATAAATGTATTATATTAAGGTTACACTAGTGATAAAAGAGTACCCACTATACAAAGATGTCAAACTTCAATACTCAAACATGTTCATTTATCCCCTTTCATTAGTTTTATCTCTCTACTTGGTGAGAACCTTTCCTAGATTGCTCTTTAATTAGTCTATAGGATTTTCATACATGTTTTCATTTGAATATTATGTAGTATAATATTCTATGTTTTCTCGCATGGAATTTGATTTATTTTTTTGTAATTTAACCTTTCCTAAATGACTTATAATATCTTCCTAATCCTTCTCATATATGACTATTCTACTGATAATTATATCACACTCCTAGTAATTTTAGGAGTTCATATTTATAATTCTTCTCATGATCACATCTCATGTTTATGATCCTTATTATTCTTATCCATTATGTTATGGTAATGTACATGTTAACATTCTATTATTAAAGTTATTTTCATATTTCCATGTCACTAATTTTAAACATTATCATTATCATGAACTTAACTAATTTTGACTTTATTTCAATACCTTAGCACTACATGTTTTTTTTATTTTTAAGAAATAACAATGGTAGGAATAGCAGGGCAGCCATGATAGGAACAATAGGGCAGATGGCAATTTTCAGCAGAGGATGGATGGTACATACAGAAGACAGCAGGAGATATGGAAGAACAACAACAATAGGTGGGACGGGGTCAACATTTTCAGGCATTGGCCCATAGTTCAAAGGATTATGAAATACGATGATAACCATTTCATTGAGGGTTTCCAATCGCATGAGTTTGCAAAAACAATTTAGCTCACAAGGGCCAGAAGGATCTGTTTAAAATTTTTACGGGCAAGGCAGTGGTTCAACCTGCAAAACCCATGTCCATTAACCCTTGTTTCCTCTTCAAATAATCTGATATAAAGGTCATAAAGGATAAACTAACTTCTCCCTTGCTAGATATATAGCCTCAGCAGAAAGGGAATAAGCTGGAATCCAACCCTTCCCTTCCAGATATGTCAAATCTTAAGAGAAAATAAGGGATTCATTAGAAGTATGCTCCAAAATAATGTTTTGAGGGCTTTTGGTCGTTTGAGGTCATGGAATCATCTAAGGTGACGTTTCAGGGCTCCCATGGTGCTCAGCAAAAAGACCACCGTCAACAAATTCAAAATTATTTTGGACAGGATAAGTCTCTCTCTCTCTTGGTAACCATCTTAATCATTTAGCACTAATGGACAAATCAGGCCTCCATCAGATAGATCCTCATCTCTGCCCCCATGGAATCCTATTTTGATAGAATCTACACAACGAGTCTCTCTTGGTCGTAATATTTTGAACCCACTAGCTTCAAATCAAGACCCATTAGGGTTAGTCTAGGTCCTTAAGCCTCCCATACAAGGAGATCCAAATATTCTGACTAAGGGTTTCTAGTGCTATGTCCCCCACAAAATTTTGGGTCAGGATCACTCAGACTGGACATATAAAAAATAGGGGTATCAGAAACCAAAACTCCTAAAGGGAAAACAACCTATATTTGACATATGTGAGGGATCTCCCCCGATCTCACCCAAAGTTTATTCTCATCCCCTCAGCTCAGTGTTCTTTGAGGAAGAGCCAATAAAGGGCCCGCATATCACTTTTTCTAGATCCCCCTTCAATCCAAAAGAGATAACGCATCATAAAATTTGGGTAAAAAAAAAGAGTCAAGACCCACATGTGTGGAAAAGTGCAGGAAAATCTCATGCGGCTATTGTTCTTCCTGAAAAAATGCTACAACAACATATTGGAGTCCTTTGTCAGTCTGCATTGATTTATAAGTGTGCTAACCCCAGTATTTCTTTTTTTTTTGTAAATCAACGATTGGGCTTCTAAATCCTAGGTAGCCTTGCAAGATCTCTTTATGCTTGATGAGTCCTCAAATTTTTTTATCGCTATATTCAAATCCAAAGCAGATAGAGATCTAGTACATAAGGATAAAGGCTGCTTCTATGAGGGGGTAGGGATTTTTACTTCCCTCTAGACCCCAACCTTTAGCACCCAACTTTGGCCCTGTCATTTTTACCCCCACTGGATAGCATTTCCTGCTCTCCCATTGGAATATAGGGATTCACATATTATTGAGGTTCTAGCTAATATCCTAGGGATTTTCATTAGGAACAATCTTCTTCCTTTTGAATTTACCCATATGGAAGTTAGGGTTTGTATTTTGGTTGACCAATCCAAGGACCTCCCCTCGGTAATCCATTTAAAATCAAAATGGGACTCTTGGCCTCAGAATCTAGTGATTCAGGAGGAGAACATTGTTTGTGAGCACCAAAATAAGTTAGGACACTTGAATAGTAACTATCGAGCATATGGGATCTCAGAGGTGGCGGTTTGTAAGGATCACTCCTCTAATCTATCTTTTTGTTCTACCCCCAATAATATCAGGTTCAAATCCCAGGAAGGTGTCTGAGGAGGTTCAGATCAGCGCAATACTAGCTATCTCCTACCACAGTCCCTTGGAGCTTTGATTGGAAACTTTTAAGCCATACTCCATAAATTCTTATGGTTATTCTATGCTTCCCAGTCCAAATGTCCATTTCTTCTGATTTTGGGCTGCACACCAAGCACCTATCATGTTCCTTCACTCACTTTAACCTTGAAAGTAGACCATCAGCAATTTGGGGATACAATTGAGAAGCACCAAAAAACCCAAGTTCTGCCAGAGAATTACATGAACATCCCAAGATCTGCAAATTCAGTCAAGGAAGTGGATGAGGGAAGACTCCTTCTAGTGGAGTTTGGGGAACTGCCTAAAATCCAATTCACAGTTATTCTTCCGGAAGTTAATTCCATATCATTTTCACATACGAGTCCTCAAGCAAGGGAAAGGAAATATTCTACACTAAAACCTGATATGATCTCACCTCATACAAATCTTGGCCAAGCTCACACTCTCCTCGATAACATCCAAGAGGACTTTCAATGGCCTAATGTCTCCCAAATCTCTAACATGGAAAATATGGATAAGGATCTTATGATGGATTCACTAATCCTCTAGGTGGCAGATAGCAAAATTGATGACCTACATAGTGGTTCAGATTCAAATTCGGATTCAAAAATAGAAACCCAAGCTCAACATATTCCACAGGAAAGGAAAATAGAAAATCTTTTTAACGAGAAATTTATAGCATGTTCAATCTTCCAAACAAAGCTAGATATCTTGAAAACTGCTAAAATGAGATCCCAAAAGAAATTAAGGGTTAAACCATCTAGAATAACCAAGCTAAAAGAAGAGATAGCACAGGGAACACAATTAACCCTTAACTTTCAGAGGACAGCCAGAAAATGCAAGGAAGAGGCATCGGCATTAATTTTGAAACAATTAAATGGAAGTACGAGAGTTTACTGCTCTTTGAATGGATATGAGGATATTATCATGGAATGTTAGAGGCTTAAATGCCTCTAACAAAGCACGGGTGATCAAAAACTAGATTCTCATTAGAGGTGCGGATTTGATGTTATTACAAGAGACAAAGCTATTAGAAGAGGCTGCTAATAAACTTTTCCCAAAGTGGCATAATTGGGGATATCTTATCTCATCATCTATAGGTGCGTCTGGTGGGATGGAAATCCTCTAGAACATGCACAAATGCCAAGTCTCTCTGATATAAGAAAACACCAATTGGATGGTAGTAGAGGTAACATTTTTTTCAATCTCATTCATCATAATTAATATCTATGGGTCAATATCTCCTTTAAGCAAAAAGAGACTCTGGAACTCCCTATCTCAACTTTTGAATGGTATGCAAGGGAACAATATTATTCTAGGTGGGGAATTTAATGCTTATTTAGGAGTGCAAGATAAGATGGGGGAAGGCACTCCTTCCCCAATAGTCACAAATGAGTTTTGGAACTTCATTGATGGCAATCATTTATTAGATTGTATTCCATTGAATGGTAAAATTGTATGGTCCAACAAACAGAAAGCCAGTAATTTTGTAGGAGCTAAGTTGGATAGGTTTCTGGTGAAATCTCTCTGGTTGGCTACCCATGGCATCTGCCAATCTTCTATCCTCTCTTTAACTAGATCAGACCATTTTTCTATATCTGCTGAAATCCAAACATCCCATCAGCCAAGTAGAAATTGGTCCCATTTTAAGATTGAGAAAATGTGCTTTCGAGACTCCAATTTCATTAAACTTCTGCAAACTTGGTGGGTTCAAGAACCATGGATACTAGGTACAAAAATGTTTAAATTTTCTAAGAAGTTGGCATTTATGAAATCAACATGAAACATTGGAATAAAAATTCTTTTGGAAACATATTTAAACAAAAGGCAAAAATCCAATGGAAACTGGAAGCTATTCAAGCATTCATTCTTAGTAATTGCATGTCCACGGAAATTTATGATGAACAGTATCAACAAAACCAAAAATTGGATGAATTACTTCTAAGAGACAAAATTTTCTAGCGTCAAAGGTCGAGAGAACTGTGGTTAAAAGAAGGAGACAGAAACACATCTTTTTTCCATATTTCTGCCAAAGTAAAGAGACACAAAAGCTCTATATTCGAAATTAAGGATGAAAATGACATGATTCTCAAGAACCAAAGGGATATTCAAGATGAGTCTACTATATTCTTTTCTCAGCTCCTCACAGTGAACCCAAATGCAGCCCCCTTCCAACATCCCCCCATTCTGAATTGCATGTTAATCTCTAAGTTCTGTTGATGATTAGTGACCAACACTTAGTCATTCACTTAGGTAGTTTTAGTTGGCTTTCACCGTGGCCAAGCTAAACTATCCAAGGCCGAGAAACATTGCCGAGCAGTATTCAGGTTGTTGAGTTGTACCATGCCGAGCCGAGTAGGATACTTAGTGCTGAGCGACAGAGATGTTAAGTGCTGAGAAGAACAGTTTTTGTATACATGTCTGGAATGATTCAAACTTTGAGGATAAGTGTTCAGGCTGACTTGTATAAGATTTTTAGGCCGACTTATGTACGTATTTAATATTTTCATACGAAGTTAGTTATGCATTTAATTGTTTTATCCTAGGCATGATCTATTGTAATCATTAATTGTAATGCCTTGAAGACATAAGTATTAGATCTTGATCATTGATCTAGATCTCACTACCAGACTTGAATAGATATATAATATTGCTTCTAAACCCTAATTTGTAAGTGTGTGGAGAGAAGTGGTGACTGCATTTTCAAGTGAAATGCACAGAGGGTTATTTTGTTAAAAAGAAGAGATCAAGCAGAGTGACAGAACAATGAACATTAGAGTAAAGATATATAAGATTGTGAGATCATAGAAGGTACTAGAAAGAGGAGATCTATCATCAGCATTTGAGTGCATAACGAAGGATCATTACTTGAAACATTCTAATCATTGTATCAGGTGAAAATCTCTTAACAGAGTGGTTCTAGAAGACCTTTCTAAATCTCCTAACAGAGTGCTTACTTTATTGTAAGTTGAAATCCTTTCACAGGGTAGATTGTAATGATCTTTAGCTCTTAACCAGGTAGATTTCATTTTGTAATCAACTTTTGTAGCCCTAATAGGCACACTTTATTGCTGCAGTAGTGAATAATTTCGTGGGTGTCATCCCCACCCCAGTTTTACCTATTTGGGTTTCTGGGTTACCAAGTTCTTGTGTTATGAGTTATTTATTTCATTGTGTGGATGCTATCTAATATTACATTAGACTCATATGTGTATGAATGTGGATCAGTTTTTTTTAAGTGTTTAAATTTGAAGATCTGATTCACCCCCCCTCTTAGTATCTTGCTTTCCCATTATTGTATTTCCAACATTGAATTCCTAATTTGGTTACAGATGTGGATAACATGGCCCTGCTAGCCCTTTTCACTTTAGAATAATTTTGAGCTTCATTTTTTCCAATGAACCCAGATAAGACCTCGGGCCCTAACGGATTGACTCCTTTTTTCTTCCAAAAATGTTGGGACTTTCTGAGCATAGACATCCTTAGAGAAGCTGAGGAATCTAGAAAACACGCATGTATGTTGAAACAGTTCAATAACACAACCATTACACTAATTCCAAAATTTCAACAACCTTCTTCTTTTGCTAACTTTAGAAAAATCTCATTGTGTAAAACCATCTACAAGATCATATCAAAACTAATGGCTACTCGATTGGGGAAATTGATTCCAAAAATTATTTCAGAGCAGCAAGGTGGTTTTGTACCTGGAAAGGATATAGTTGAAGGTGCTCTGATAGCACATGACGTTCTCTACTCCATCAAAGAGGAAATCCTTCCAGCAATGGTACTAAAACTTGATATGACTAAGGCATATGATCGGATGAATTGGGAATTCCTTTGAGTAGTAATGAAAAAATGGGCTTTGACAAAAAATGGATAAAATGGATTATGTCCTGCATTACGGGAGAAAAATTTTCAGTAATGATTAATGGATCTCCATGTGGCTATTTTTCCTCTTCACAAGGAGTAAGAAAGGGTAACTCCCTATTGCCTTTTCTCTTCATTATATTAGATTGTGAGATCATAGAAGGTACTGGAAAGAGGAGATCCATCATCAGCATCTGAGTGCATAACGAAGGATCATTACTTGAAACATTCTAATCATTGTATTAGGTGAAAATCTCTTAACAGAGTGGTTCTAGTAGACCTTTCTAAATGTACTAACAGAGTGCTTACTTTATTGTAACTAGAAATCCTTTCACAGGGTAGATTGTAATGATCTTTAGCTCTTAACCGGGAAGACCTTTAGTTGGGTAGATTGAATTTTGTAATCAACTTTTGTAGCCCTAATAGACACACTTTATTGCTGTAGTAGTGAAGAATTTTATGGGTGTCATCCCCACCCCAGTTTTACCTATTTGGGTTTTTGGGTTACCAAGTTCTTGTGTTATGAGTTATTTATAACATTGTGTGGATGCTATCTGATATTACATTAGATTCATGTGTGTATGAATGTGGATTGGTTTGTTTTAAGTGTTTAAATTTGAAGATCTGATTCACACCCCCCTCTCAGTATCTTGCTTTCCCATTATTGTATTTCCAAAAATTGGTATCATAGCTTAGTTCTCTAGAAATTCATAGTCAGCTTGAGAATACAAATATTGAGATGGAGATCTACAAGATGGGTGAAGTCATTGAGAATCAAAAGATTGATATTCAGATAGCACTACAATAGCTTGATACAACAAGACAGGAATTAAAGAAGTCCTTGACAACAAGGAAAGATTTGGCCAAACAAATGAATGACACTCACTACCAGGAAGAGGACACCACAAATTTTTTTTAGAATGGAGATTCTACTGAGAGTGATGCAACAATAGAAGATCTACTAGAAAAGAACAGTGCGCTATGTGAAGAAGTCAGAAACTTGAAAAAGAAACAAGAAGCCCAATCAATAAGAATGTGTGAAGTTGTTGAATAGAAAAAGAAATCCAAAGATAACAAGGCTATGGAAGAAGAAGACAAGAGAATGATGACTATCAGACTTGATGAAAGAACACATGATGTACAAACAATGACAGTCAATCAAGTTGACATGGCAAATCAACTACTACTTGTGAATCAGGAGATCAACAGGAAAGACTTGGAGATTGTAAATCTTAGATCTAAGAACAGTCAATTGAAAGATGAATTGAGATCTAAGAAAGAACATAAAAATAGAGTGAATGATCCCAATGCATCTTTAAGCTACTTTGAACAATTAATGGAAGCATCAAGAAGACCTAAATATTCTTCTGGATTAGGTCACACTGAACAATATACAACCACTAAAGAAGGAGAATCATCTAAGATAGGTGAAAAAAGGTATGCAAAGCCAAGAAACAACAAACCTGTTTGCCACCACTGTGGGAAACCAGGTCATACAACAAACATTTGCCAAAGCAAGAATGGTAAGTCCAATACTAAAACTAACTTTAATGGATATTGCTTTAACTATAATAAGTTTGGACATCAAGCACGTGAATGTAAGTCAAAGGCAAGAAATGTACCTTCCACACCTAGACTCAATAGTAATTGTTATAACTGTTAGAAATATGGTCATAGAGCACTGGATTGTAGATCTAAAGGTAAATAACAATGGACATCAAAGGCACAAGAGAAATCACCAAGAAAAGGGAATACTTACAAGTGGGACTACAACACATGGCATACTTGTCATTATTGTGGTGAGTATGGACATGTTCCAGAAAATTGCATAAGGACACATTTCAGAGGAAAGTCTAAGAGTTGGATGAATGGAAGGCTAGTTTGTCATAGTTGTCTGAAAATTGGTCATACAAGGAAAGATTGTAAGACTAGGGTACTTGCTCCTACTGTTGATCAGATTAGAGCACAAATGAACTAGACATGGGTTAAGAAATCTAAACCATGAAGCAATGAAGCTAGTACAGTCAAGGTCACCCAATCCAATGGATCGGGTGATCACATCATCTCCAACTAAGCAAAAAAGGTATGTAAGGAACTGCATCTAAAATTCTTATCTTACATCAATTCCTAGCATGAAATGTACCAAAGTCCATATCTGCATATGTTAAGATGCACTAGGACACATTTTGAAGACAAAAATGCTGAGAAGAGCCAATTTCACTATAGGTGCCGAGCACCAGTTGTGGACACTAAGGCCGAGTTCTTTATTGTGTGTCGAGTTTGTTGGTCGAGTAAGTTCTATGATGGCTGAGTTTAGTCAGCCGAGTGGGATGCAAGTTGTGTTAGAAAGCCAAGGACAGCTAGCTTGCACTAACTCAATGAGAAGAAAATTTATTTCTTACCTACCTTGACCTTTCAAAATCTATAAAGGATGAACAGTTTATTCTACATTTTTACCTTGTGATTTTCACTATTTACGGAGCGATTGAAGTAGTTACAGAATTGATCTTAACAGAATTAACATCGAATATTTTGTCAGTGTGCCATCAACAATCCTAAGGTGAACAGTGCGAAGTGCTACTTGTCGAGGTACTTTGTTCTTCATTTTTTCAAACCCTAATTTCAAGATTATGGCTGCAAGCTCTTTCACACTAGTCAAAAGTATGGAGAGAGAACAAGAGCAAATTCAGTTAGTACAGAGTGATGAATGTGCACCTCTCAATTTTTGAGTCGTTCCTAAAAGTGAGATTCAGAGTTATTTGACCGGAGCTCTCTCATCCATTCCACCAAAGGTACTCATGATAAACAATGCAAGATCTTGTTACATGGTTGAAATTGGTGAAGTAGGTGATAGTGAATTGAGAAAATCCTACAACAAACTATGTGTCGATGGAGTTCTGAAGGGAGAATTCAAGCATTTAGCCGACAAAGGGTTAACTCGTGCCCTAGATTTCCCACAAGGTTTCAAGGATGAATGGATTAAGGTCATTCTTAGCCGAGTTCATGATATGTATATGTGGTTAGACAATGGACCAGTCAAGATAACTAAAAACATGATTCATCGAGTGACTGGATATCCTGTTGTTTATAGAAAATGAACAATGAGAGATACAGCAAAGAGGAAATTACATTCAACACTGGAGATGTATGGAACAACAGAGGTATGACTATCTCTACAATTTAAGACCTAGAACTTGATTTTGGAGTAAGATTAATTGCACATAAGTTCTATCAGTCGAGTCGATAGGATAGTGTTCATTGTACAGCCATTGACCAGGCATGGAAGATTGTTAAGAAGAATCATACATATGATCTTGCCGAGCTATAACTAACTCAACTAGCCAAAAACCTAGCATCAATTAGAAAAGCTAAGAGCTCATCATGTAAGTTTGGTTCCTTACTAGTCTGCATATTTTTCTACATCCAGGATACATTTCCTACATTGGGAGATATTGTTTGGAAAAAGGATAGACCCATTACAGTTCAGATAAGTGAATGAATTGAGAAATTAGGAATTAATTTCAATAGTATTATGGGGAGCTATTTTGTGGAATTTAAAAAGAGAATGAGATTAAGAACTAGGATTCCTAGATCACTAGTGGAGAAGCATTATGAAGAAGTTTTTTTTCTAGTTGATACGGATAACACATATATCTAGGCTGTGACATCTAGGGTAACATATTTAGAACCATTTCCCTATCAAATTAACATTGATGAAGCATCAATAGCCATCATTACACTCCTAGCCAAGGCAATTGATACTACAGTAGAAAGATTTGGTAATTTTGATGAAGCTAAAGTAAAAATTTAAAGAAGTTTAAAGGAGGGAACCATGGAGAGAAAAAGGAAGAAGATTGTAAAAAATCTAAAGAAAATGGTTGCTTTAGGAAGTGATGAAGAACCTAAGGATGCACCTTTAGGCCTATCCATTGGAAAAGAAGAAGATATATCTACAGAAGAGGAAGTCAGTGCATCTGAGGAGATCACTGAGAAAGCTAAGGGTAAGAAACCAACAATTGTCATGGTAACCAAGCTGAGTAAAACTAAACCTAAGGTTACACTTCCTATAGCTAATCATCTAAGGACTAGAGCATCCACTGTTACTTCTCTAGTAGTACAAACAAAAGTGTATGGAAAGAAGAAGGTTGGAGAAATCAGTTCTGGAAAGAAAGCTAAAATTGCTCCTAAGGCTGAGCCGAGTAAACCAGTAAAGAGACCAAGGAGGAAAATTCACTTGGAGACAGGTAGTAATGATGAAAAGACTAAGATTGATGAACCTAGCAACATACCTACAACACAATTCAAGAAACCAGCTAATATTGATGAGGTATGTGACAATTTGAGACACTCAGCAGTGTTACCTACTTTCAAACTCATTAAGTATGAGAAACTGAGTATTGGAGACAAGAATAAAGTTTAGGAAACACTTTTAGATATGATGAGTACTTTTAAGTTGACTCCTACAGAGATAGGAAACCATGTGCCAAATGAACTATATGAGTTTCTGATGCGGAGCATATGATTTCATTCATCTACCTCTGCAAAAACTTCATTGTCTTGTTGGAATCTGCATCTGAGATATCTTTGTCTCTGTATTCTTCAAATTGGTCATTGATTCTCTCTTGGGTCACCGACCAACAAGAGATAATTGTCCTCCATTTATCTTTCTAATAGGCTCAGGCTATGTCTTACTCTCCAGATAAAGGTGACTCTATGAGATAATTTTGTCACCTTCAAATCCTTTAGAGCTCGGGCTCCATGTGGTACAACAAACTAGTCACCTTTCCCAAAGAAATTTTTTGATACTAAACCGATACAAAGAATGATATAAAAGTTCATGCAAAACTAGTTTGTATGCTATTTCATTTCCAAGACATGGTGGTATTCTCACCACCTTTTTCCCACTAAACTTCTATAGTCGAGTCGCAGCTCAACCATGCATTGAGATAACAGTCTGCCATATTTCCTTGTCAAAGTTGGCTGAGCATCCAAAAACCAAATGCCATCGACTGTTGTGTTCTCATGATGGTCTTCAACACCATTTTGCAAACATATCTCTTCTAGTCTCCTTCAAGGTGATGGACGATACCTTGACACTCGGGTTCCACGGGGATATAAGTAACATAACAGTCCACCATCTTTCCTTGTCAAAGTTGGCCAAGCATCCAAAAACCAAACGCCATCGACTGTCATGTTCTCATGATGGTCTTCAACACCATTCTACAAACATATCTCTTTTAGTCTCCTTCAAGGTGATGGACGATACCTTGACACTCGGGTTCCACGCAGATATAAGTAACTTACCAAACTTTCCATTCAAATTCAACACAAGATTCGAATAACCATTTCTTGGCAACCGTTTAGAATTAATGCATTCGAGCTTGAACACATTGAAGAAATAACATTTGGGTTTTATATCATTTCCCTGCTACATAAAACTATTCCCATAATCCCAATCGCGATTGCTATCACCAATCATAATAAATCCGCATTATTAACAAAAATAACTGACAACTTCAAGAACCCGATACCATCAACAAAACACCATAATAGACTGAATTCCACATTTGTATTCATTCCTCCAACTCACTATCAAAATTTGAAACAACGGAAAGAGATCTTAACTATTTACCAAGAACAAAGTCATTCAAAAACACGATAAAAAATAAATTTTACTAACTCAAAAAAATATGTAATTACACTTTTGCACGGCTCTCTGGCTGCCGCCAGAGAGCCCAATTTCCCCCTCACTCTTTTTCTCTCTCCCTTTTGCTATTATCCTCTAGCCTCCTTCACTATCTCCCATTCGGTTACATTACTACTCTTTATAGAGATGAATCTCTTCATCGAGATTCTTAGCTAGTTATAGAAAAATAACCTATACACCCGTCATTCCCACTCATTCATAAATTTAATGCTATATTATGCATTCCACTCTTTTAACAATGCAAATCCATCTATCTCTTTAATACATTACAATGCCATTTTAAGCATTTTAACCATTTCTTGGACATGGTTTTACTAAAGTCTCTTTGCCTTCAATATAGGCATATTATGCAACCTATCATAATGCTTAGGGTCAAGGTGCTCCTGCACCATACTCCCGTTGAGAAAAGATTTCCATGTTCCTATGGAAATGCCTGGTATCACTCTGGCTCCTTGCACACGCTTCTGGTGCACTCTCTGATGTTGAAACTAACTCCATCTCTCACAATGCTGCACAAAAAATGACCCAACACAAACCATCCATCTTATCCAACAATAGACTCGGTCCGGTGATGCACTTCCCACTTTCTCTTTAGTGGTTTCTCTCGGCACCCTACTCCAGGCGTATCTCTGTTGGAGAATGGTCAGGACAGAACTAACCTGTCTGCCCACACAAACTCTCCAGGAACTTATTTCCTTCTTGCAGCTAGATGGGTCAAGTTTTGTCTCACAATATCTGACTAGCCAGACCTTTCGCTCACTCTGATACCATTCTGATGTGGAGAAAATTATTTCATTCATCTACCTTTGCAAAAACTTCATTGTCTTGTTGGAATCTGCATCTGAGATATCTTTATCTCTGCATTCTTCAAATTGGTCATTTATTCTCTCTTGGGTCACTGACCAACAAGAGAGAATCCACCTCCATTTATCTTTCTAATGGGCTCGGGCTATGTCTTACTCTCCAGATAAAGGTGACTCTGTGAGATAATTTGGTCACCTTCAAATCCTTTAGAGCTCGGGCTCCATGTGGTACAAAAAACCAGTCACCTTTCCCAAAGCAATTTCTTGATACTAAACTGATACAAAGAATGATATTACAGTTCATGCAAAACCAGTTTGCATGCTAGTTTATTTCCAAGACGTGATAGTATGCTCGCCACCTTTTTCCCACTAAACTTCTATAGTTGAATCGCAGCTCAACCATGCATTGAGATAACAGTCCACCATCTTTCCTTGTCAAAGTTGGCCGAGCATCCAAAAACCAAATGCCATCGACTGTCGTGTTCTCGTGATGGTCTTCAACACCATTCTGTAAACATATCTCTTTTAGTCTCCTTCAAGGTGATGGACGATACCTTGACACTCGGGTTCCACGTGGATATAAGTAACATAACAGTCTGCCATCTTTCCTTGTCAAAGTTGGCTGAGCATCCAAAAATCAAACTCCATCAATTGTCGTGTTCTCATGATGGTCTTCAACACCATTCTGAAAACATATCTCTTTTAGTCTCCTTCAAGGTGATGAACGATACCTTGACACTCGGGTTCCACGTGGATATAAGTAACTTACCAAACTTTCCATTCAAATTCAACACAAGATTCAAATAACGGTTTCTTGGCAACCATTTAGAATTAATGCATTCGAGCTTGAACACATTGAAGAAATAAAATTTGGGTTTTATATCATTTCCCTATTACATAAAACTATTCCCATAATCCTAATTGCAATTGCTATCACCAATCATAAGAAATCTGCATTATTAACAACAATAACTGACAACTTCAAGAACCCGATACCATCAACAAAACACCATAATAGACTGAATTCCACATTTATATTCAGCCCTCCAACTCACTATAAAAATTTGAAACAACGGAAAGAGATCTTAACTGTTTACCAAGAACAGAGTCATTCAAAACCACGATACAAAATAACTTTTACTGACTCAAAAAAATATGCAATTACACTTTTGCATGGCTCTCTGGCTGCTGCCAGAGAGCCTGATTTCCCCCTCACTCTTGTTCTCTCTCCCTTTTGCTATTATCCTCTAGCCTCCTTCACTATCTCCCATTCGGTTACATTACTTCTCTTTATAGAGATGAATCTCTTCATCGAGATTCTTAGGTAGTTATAGAAAACTAACCTATATACCTATCATTCCCACTCATTCATAAATTTAATGCTATATTATGCATTCCACTCTTTTAACAATGCAAATCCATCTATCTTTTTAATACATTACAATGCCATTTTAAGAATTTTAACCATTTCTTGGAAATGGTTTTAGGAAAGTCTCTTTGCCTTCAATATAGGCATATTATGCAACCTATCATAATTCTTAGGGTCAAGGTGCTCCCACACCAGTTTCTTTCAAGAAAATGGGAATTTGTACTTTCTACAGAGAGACAGATCAGGGAAGGTACATTGGCCAAAGTGATACCTGAGTTGACATCAAAACATCAAGAAAAATTCATTTAAGAATATAAGAATAGGTTTGTTCCTAATCTCAGAGGTTATACTGTTTTGAAAAATGATATTAAAGGATTAGTACATCAGAGTACAAGGATTTGTAAGGAAATCTTTGGACTAATAGTTCCAAAAGACAAGAAATCTGATGAAGGTCCATCTGATCAAAAGGCAAAAGAAGTTGAGATCACCCCTAAGCCAAAAATGACTCAAGATTAAATTGCTACTGAACAGGACAAGACTAAGGATGCATTAGACTCAAAAAATTCTGTTGATCTGACTGCAGATAGTCCAATTGACTATATAATTGATGATTCTAGCAATTTGAATACCGAGGAACAGGATATGCCAAGTGGAAAAAATATTGATTTGCCTATTAAGACAACTAAGACTGAAGGAGGAAAGACCACTACATCTGAAGAGAAAATTGATGAGATAATTCAAGTAATCAATGATCAGATAGGTGAAGAGAAAAAGCAAATAGATGCACAAGAGGTAACTTCACAAAATCCACCTATTTTAGAGATTGTAAAAATAGTTTTAGATAGTGGAATAGTGTTGAAGGATAATGCTGACAAGCATAAGGAACAAGAGGCACTGCAAGTGTTGGTTAATCTACCAGACTCTGCATCATCCACTCCCACAGGTCTTAAAACTGGAAGTATGCCTAATCCATAGATGATCTTGACAGAATTAAAAGAGGCAATGGATATTGACACTGTGACAGGAAAGGTATTGATAAAATGTAGTCGAGCATCAACTCGCTAGACTTGAAGAGATGGAAAATTATGAAGAAGAAGTCTCAAATTATCGATGTCACATTAGATGAGGTAATTGTGATTCCACAATGGGATCCCAATGAATTGTCTTTTGAAAAAATAGGGACTCTTCAGGAATTTCTTAAGAGGAAGAAGAGATAGGAAGAAATGAAAATAGAAAGCAAGTGTTGCATGATATCAAGGATATATTTGTAAAGGCTTTTGACTTAGAAGATGAAATGCCTCAAGCTCCAATTATTGATTAGTTAGTTCACATTGTACAGAAGGTAACTGATGATGACATAAATAGCAGTGAAAAACTTCTACAATGGTCTGAGAGGAGATTGGAGAGCAAAGTTCTGGAGAAAATCTTAGAAGAGATTGCAACGAAACAGGTTGAACTTTCTACTCTTGTAGACATTTTGGACAAAGTTACAGCAAATGTTTATTCTTTGTACAGGAAGCTATGTGATGTTGAATTCTTCACAAAGGATAATCTACAACTTGTTGAGAAGCTATAGTTATATTTTAAATCTACTGGCAATACTTTGAGTAAGGATGCTACCTCTATCTCTTTATATTTTACTAAGTTGATCAATGCTCAACGAAGAATAACCATGCTTATGGCTGAAGATGTTCAGATTAGGGCCAAATTGATCACCATTTAGACAAGCATGTTGCCTCACTTGGAGGTAATACAGAAGGAACTTTCAGTTGCAAAAGACTTATCACAGAGAAATGCAAATCTCTCAACTTCAGAAAGTTTAGTGAGTCTAGCCGCCGAGCTAGAGATAAAATTGGAAGTTATGAAGATTGCCAAGGAAAGTTGGGACACTACATTTGCATCCACCCTACAGCTTCATAAATAATTTTTGGATAAGTACAACTTAACCCCACCTGAAATCAATGAAAAAAACAAAGGGGAAGTTGGTAAGGATACAGTATGATAAATCAGTACAGAACAGGTACATTTCCATATATTTTGAAGGCATGTATTCTATGTAAATTTTTTGTATGTATAATTTTGAGTATATTCCTAGGGGAGTACTTAGTATACTTAGGCAACATTTTGATGAAATGAAATGAAGAAATGACAAGTGTGTTTTTTCCACTAATATCAAAGGGGGAGATTGTTAATCTCTAAGTTTTGTTGATGATTAGTGACCAACACTTAGTCATTCACTTAGGCAGTTTTAGTTGGCTTTCACTGTGGCCGAGCTAAAACTATCCAAGGCCGAGCAACATTACCGAGTAGTATTCAGGTTGCCGAGTTGTATCATGCTGAGCTGAGTAGGATTCTTAGTGCCGAGTGACAGAGACGTTAAGTGGTGAGCATAACAGTTTTTGTATACATGTCTGGAATGACTCGAAGTTTGAGGATAAGTGTTTAGGCCGACTTGTATAATCTTTTTGGGCCGACTTGTATAAGCTTTTTGGGCTGACTTATGTACGCAATTAATAATTTCCTACGGAATTAGTTATGCATTTAATTGTTTTATCCTAGGCATGATCTATTGTAATCATTAATTGTAATGCCTTGAAGACATAAGTATTAGATCTTGATCGTTGATCTATATCTCGCTAACATACTTCAATAGATATATAAGATTGCTTCTAAACCCTATTTTGTAAGTGTGTGGAGAGAAGTGGTGATTTCATTTTCAAGTGAAATGCATAGAGGGTTATTTTGTTAAGAAGTAGAGATCAAGCAGAGTGACAGAGCAGTGAATAGCAGAGTAAAGATATATCAGATTGTGAGATCATAGAAGGTACTTGAAAGAGGAGATCCGTCATCAGCATCTGAGTGCATAACAAAGGATCATTACTTGAAACATTCTAATCATTGTATCAAGTAAAAATCTCTTAACAGAGTGGTTCTAGCAGACCTTTCTAAATCTCCTAACAGAGTGCTTACTTTATTGTAAGTTGAAATCCTTTCACATGGTAGATTGTAATGATCTTTATCTCTTAACTGGGCAGACCTTTAACCGGGTAGGTTGCATTTTGTAATCAACTTTTGTAGCCCTAACACGCACACTTTATTGCTGTAGTAGCGAAGAATTTTTTGGGTGTCATCCCCACCCCAGTTTTACCTATTTGGGTTTCTGGGTTACCAAGTTCTTGTGTTATGAGTTATTTATTTCATTGTGTGGATGCTATCTGATATTACATTAGATTCATATGTGTATGAATGTGGATCAGTTTGTTTTAAGTGTTTAAATTTGAAGATCTTATTCAGCCCCCCCCCCTCTCAGTATATTTCTTTCCCATTATTGCATTTCCAACATTGCATTCCTAATTTGGTTATAGATGTGGATAACATGGCCCTGCTGGCCCTTTTCACTTTAGAAGAAGTCCAAGCTTTAGTTTTTCCAATGAACCCAGATAAGGCCTCGGGCCCTGATAGATTGACTCCTTTTTTCTTCTAGAAATGTTGGGACTTTATGGGCATATACATCCTTAGAGTAGCTGAGGAATCTAGAAAACATGCATGTAAGTTGAAATAGTTTAATCACACAACCATTACACTCATTCTGAAATGTCAACAACCTTCTTCTTTTGTTGACTTTAGACCAATCTCATTGTGTAATACTATCTACAAGATCATATCAAAACTAATGGCTACTCAATTGGGGAAATTGATTCCAAAAATTATTTTAGAGCAGCAAGGTCGTTTTGTACCTGGAAAGGATACAGTTGAAGGTGCTCTCATAGCACATGAAGTTCTCCACTCCATCAAAGAAGAAATCCTTCTAGCAATGGTATTAAAACTCGATATGCCTAAGGCATATGATCAGATCAATTGGGAATTCTTGCGAGTAGTAATCGAAAAATGGGCTTTGACAAAAAATGGATAAAATGGATTATGTCCTGCATTATGGGAGAAATTTTTTTAGTAATGATTAATGGATCTCCATGTGGCTATTTTCCCTCTTCATAAGGAGTAAGACAGGGCGACTCCCTATCGCCTTTTCTCTTCATTTTCTTTGCAGAAGGCCTTAGTAGACTCATCTCCATGAAGAAAACTTAGGGCATTTAGGAAGGCATTTCTATTAGAAAGTCCCAGATTAAAATCTCTCACACACTCTTTATAGATGATTCATTACTATTTGGTAAAGGTAGTGTAAAGGAAGGAAATGTTATCAAAGAAAGACTGGCCAAATATTGCGAGGCATCAGGTCAAAAATTAAATGAGGGAAAGTCCAAGATCTTCATATTTAATATCAACATCAAAGCAAGTAGAGTAATTCAGAGAATATTGGGCTTCTCACTGGCTTCTACTCCACGCAAGTGCCTGGGAATACCCCTTTTTAAAGGTAAAGCTAAAGTGTCATTTTGGGACGGATTACTATTTAACATTGGAGACAAAATTTCCTCTTGGAAGGCAAGGTGGTTGTCTTTGGAAGGAATAATCATGCTAGCTAAATTAGTCCTCAGCTCAATCCCTAACTACATCATGTCAGTTATTTTAACCCCACTTGGCGTGACGAAAAAGATTTCCAAATGCCTGAAAGACTTCATTTGGAAAGGTAATATGGATGACAAAGGCAAGGTACATCTAGTCTCTTGGAGCAATTTTTGCAAACCAAAAGAAAGTGGGGACCTAGGCTTCCATAGAATCTAGGAAAGAAACCTTAGTCTAGGGGTGAAACTGGCATGGAAAATTTATGAGTGCCAAAATAGTATTTATAAAATAATTCTTACAAGTATAAAGAAATATAACTAGCATATAAAATTTAAGAGGCATATATAATTAGAATGTCTGAGATATTTTAAGAGGGGAGCATATAGGAAAACACAAAAAACAAATGGAATCTAATATGGAATTTAATCTTTTAAATGCAAACATGTCCATGTTTTCTCTAGTTATTGTTGACTTTTTCCTTTTTTTATTCTTTCACAAATATAGTAAGCTCATATATTGTTGTCATTGTACTAATTAAGTCAAGGGAAAAATCTTGTTGTTATTGTTAGGTTGCACCTCTTGGTATAATTATTTCTTTTTTACAATCTCAATCAATATATCGATAATTTAAAAAAATATCAATTTAATGAGTATGAAAATCTATTTAAGAGTATTAAATCTTCTAGAATTTAAGATAGCAATATATAAATAACTAAGTTTTCTAGAAAGTTGGGGTTGATGTAATATTAGATATGCTTTTCATTGATCATTAATCATACAAAAGTTTATAACATGGAAGACATTTACATCTTTAAATTTATCACAATGAAAAACAAAAAAAACATTGTTTTTACTCCAAATGTAAATCACAACTTAACACTTATTAAAACTATTAATTTTATCTACATGCTTGTTATAATGCTTACAATGATCCAAAATCTTGATTTACTTAATTAATATATATTGTCTATAATTAATCTTGATAATTAAATATCAATTGTAAGTACACAACTAGAATAATTGGCATGGATAACAAAGAATACATATAATTAGCATGAATAACAAAGAATGCATATTGTAGGGTTAACAGTGACCTTTAGTTTACTTATTAATTAGCTGATTGTGTATTTAATGAAATACAAATAATTGTCTAGACTCTCATTCTCAATAATTAGTAGGTGGTTGAATATTTCTCTTCAATTTAGTGTCGATTATGATTGTCAAAAAGTAGTAGGTGGTTGAACGTTTTCATCGAGGACATTCCTAGTTGTGAAGGGTGGTAGGTGAAGTTCTATATTTGAATTGTGGAGATTTAATAAATTGAATTAGTAAAGAACACAATAGAATATAAGTATGTTAATTAGAATATAGGTATGACAAT
Source organism: Thuja plicata (assembly GCA_018584345.1). Classification (NCBI taxonomy): domain Eukaryota; kingdom Viridiplantae; phylum Streptophyta; class Pinopsida; order Cupressales; family Cupressaceae; genus Thuja; species Thuja plicata. The sequence continues at coordinate 2,156,935 of MU226225.1, forward strand.
TAACATGTTAAAGAGTGCAAGTTGTAGGACATCAAGGAATCAAATAACAAGATCCTTGCTAACAACTATTATACAAGGGACGATGGTAGGGGAACATGATGTTGGAGTAAATATAATTTACTCACAAACTTAAGTTTACTTACACTAATTATTAAGAGGTTTGATAAAAAGCAATAATATTTTATTTTTTTACCTGCATTATTATTTGTGCCAAGTAGTTGGCAGCTAGTTGTACTTACCCTCACACCTCATTACTACCCGCATCTCTACTTTTGCCTGCTTTTTATAAATAGAGCTCTTGTACATTGTTAATCATCTCAAATACATCGATTATTTGGTGAAATGTCTTACCTCTCATTGTGAAAGTTTATTGCAGGTTATAGGTCCTAGAGTGGAATATTGCTCCGTGGAATATTGCTCCAACATGGTATCAGAGTTATTAAAATTGCAGCTCCTTCCGTTTCTAAGAAGTTTTCGTAAAAGTTTTTTTTTTTTTTTTACCATCAACACTATTCTCCTCATTATTGCATCGTCTTTTATTTTGCCAGGGTCCGATACCCCTGACTCGATGGTCATTGTGATTTGACATGTTGATTCTAAGACAGAGTTTCCTAGTTTACTGACTCTCATATTGTTTTGCTGAAGGTTTCCATTTAGCGTTTACCAAGTTTATTGGATTGGCACTTGCATAATTACCCAATTTCTTTTCCGAATTGGCTCACACATAATATCCTTGGCAAGGCTGAATCTCTTGGTTGTTGACCAGTGGTTTTTATATTTGGTTGATATTTGGTTGTTTATTGTTGAGGTGTGTGTTTTTATGATCCATATGGAGTAGCATTCATATTTATAGCAGACTCATTAGTTTCTTATATTTTACTAGTACTTTAATACTATTAGCAAGTTTTATTACTCCTACATTTTGATCAGGTAGTTAAAGCCTTTTGTAAGCCAAATGAATTGACTCATTAGTTTCTTATATTCTACTAGTGCTTTAATACTATTAGCAAGCTTTATTACTCTTGCATTTTGATCTGGTAGTTAAAACCTTTTGTAAGCCACATGAATTGTGTCTTGGTTTTCCATTTAAAATCTTGACTTTTATTTAGTTTGAGTACAAGTTGACCGCTGACATACTTATATCTGGTGCAAGAGTGCTTCACCCAATTTATGGGTTTTTATTGTTTATTATTTACATTTTGTAGTTGGGTTTTCATTTTCGATTATTTACATTTTGTAGTTGGGATTTCATTGCTGATTATATACATTTTCTAGTCCAGTACTCAGCCTTCATTCCAGCTTCAATCTTATTAATTTTTCTTCTCGCCATCTAGAGCTCGAAAATGAGCCATTTTCTCATAACATTTTGTCTTTTGAGGCAGATACACAACTTATTCACTTTCTGCCCACAAACTTCAAATTATATGAGTCAGCAAGCGAATTGGATAACTTGGAGGGGGAAGAACTTTTGGAGATGACAGGGTCGCCAGGATAGCTCAGTTGAGTTTTTGGCAAAATGGGAAATTTGGACAGAGGGGGAGATCCGTTAGCGGCGAAATACTATCGGGTCTACGCAGATTCAGTAGACCAAGTGGAAGCTGACTCCACAGACAGGTCAACAATAATTTCCTTGGGCTGATCATCTTCCTTGAGTTGATCAAGACCCAATACTTTACACTTAGCTTTGCCGATAGGATTCAAACAGGTAGAGCCAGGGGAGAGAGCAGTAGCCAGAGCTTTGGCTTGAGGCTGGATAGGGATAAAAGTTGGATGATTTAGCTAAGTCGAGAGAAAAGGGTAAGGGCCAACTTAAGATGTATGAATGAGGTGGAAATTATATAATCTTAGGGCCCGTTTGGTAGCAGGAATTGGACCGAAATTGGCATTATCTAATTCTGGATAATGCCAAATTTCATGTTTGGGTCCTTGAAAAAAAATGGAATTGGAATTTCGAAATTGTCATTTTGCCCCCAAAATGGGAATATCATCTTCCACCTAAATAGCTGGAATTGGAATTTCGAATTCCAATTCCAATTTTTACAAAAGCAAATTTAATATTTCATGGGATCCGTGACTATAAAGATGTATATTATATTGCTATAAGGATGTATATATATACATGTGTATATACACACATGTGTATATACGCATGTGTGTATATACACATGTGTGTGTATATATACATACATGTATGTGTGTATATGTGTGTATATATACACACATGTATGGTGTGTGTATATACACATGTGTGCATATGTCTATATATATACAAATATGTATGGTGTGTGTATATACACACGTGTGTATATATGTGTATATATACACAAATGTGTGTATGTGTGTATACATATACACATGTGTGTATATGTGTATACATGGATACACACTTGTATGTGTATATGTATGTATATATACATAAGTGTGTGTATATGTGTATATACACGTGTGTATATGTGTATACATGGATACACTCTTGTATGGTATATACACACATGTGTGTATACACACACATGTGTGTATGTGTATACATGCGTGTATATACACATATACACATGTGTATATATACACATATATATACATGTGTATATACACGCACATGTATGTATGTATATATACACATATGTGCATGTGTGTATATATACACACCATATTCAAAGAAATTAAAAAATAAAGAATTAAAATTTCTTAATGCATCTTCTCATTCATCTTCCGGGTGAACCAAATGGGTCAGATCATATTTCAGATTTCATTTTGAGGATAAGCATCTTCCTGAATATGCAGCATCTTCCTGAATTGACCATATCCATGATATGGTATTCCAGCTGCCAAACAGGCCCTTAGGATGAGGCCTTAGTGGAGAAGAACCGCATACTTGTCCTTGGCCTTAAACATAGATTGAGATGAGGAATAAAAACTCCGAAGAGGAAAGTTGAATTCAAAGCCTCTACGAAAGTGGTTTAACATTGGAAATATATGGTAGTTGAAGCGTTTGTATCTACCTTCCAAATTGATAAATTTGATTAAAATGGATGCAACGACCTTCCACTCACCAGACAACTTCTCTCTGATGAGCCAATTTTTCAATCTTGACGCCTTCTCACCAATGTCTAAGAAGTATTGAAAGTCTTCTAGTAATTAGCCTTGGAATTACATGTCAACTCTTTTCCCTTGATACTCAAACCCGTCAGAATTACGATGGTTTTAGCCAAAACAACAAAGTAAACTCCACCAATGTTGACCTTCCCATCCACCCAAGAATCGACAAACTTCTGGGAAAGATCAGGGTTGAAACCCTTCATACTCTCAACATAGTTGTCAACCTGGTCATCTGTAATAATCTTCCATACCTCATCTCTTTTGTATTCCTTGCAGGTGTTTGGCTCAATCTGATTTAAATCCCCACCCATTCTTCTAGAAGAGAAGCATCAACTATACAGTGCCCCAAGAAAACTAAAAAACAAATGCACTGTGGGTTTATCAAGACCCAAGGAAACTGCATAAAGATAAATCTTTTTTGCTCAGATAACCACAAAATGCAGAGAAAATACAGAACCCAAAACACGAGCTACGAGAGGAGTGCTCAACATTTGTTGTCATCATAAAGTTATGTGATGTCTTTAATTAAAGAAGTTGAATACATAATGCCCACCCTCTTTCACAAATTGCTCCCGTGAAAGGCAATGGCATCTGGAAAAATAATTTATAATTAATGGATGGCAATTTCTAAATTGCAGGATACCAATTTTGGCAATAGCATCTAGAAAAATAATTTATAATTAATTGATGGCAATTTCTGTGGCAGGATACTAATTTGGCATATAGAGCTTTGCTCAAGTTAAGATTGTTATTTAAAGAACAAAATGAAGTTTATAATAGTAAATCAGTTAATTAATATTAAATTTAGTGTAAATACTGGTCAGAATTGAAGTTATAGATCAGTAGAAATAATTTCTTTTTGTGTTTATAGTATTTCTATAATAGTTCTTACAAGTATAAATAAATATAACTACCATATAAATTTTAAGATGCATATATAATTATAATGTCTGAGATATCTTAAGAGGGGAGCATATAGGAAAACATGAAAAACAAATCGAATCTAATATGAAATTTAATCATTTAAATGCAAACATGTCCATGTTTTCTCTATTTATTGTTGACTTTTTCCTCTTTTTTTTTTTTTCTTTCACAAATGTAGTAAGCTCCTATATTATTTTCATTGTACTAATTAAGTCAAGGGAAAAATATTGTTGTTATTGTTAGGTTGCACCTCTTGGTATAATTATTTCTTTTTCACAATCTCAACCAATATATCGATAATTCAAAAAAATATCAATTTAATGAGTATGAAAATCTATTTAAGAGTATTAAATCTTCTAGAACTTAAGATAGCAATATATAAATAACTAAGTTTTCTAGAAAGTTGGGGTTGACATTCAAAAGTATTACATATGCTTTTCATTGATCATTAATCATACAAAAGTTTATAACATGGAAGACATCTACATCTTTAAATTTATCACAATGAAAAACAAAACAAACATTGTTTCTACTCCAAATGTAAATCACAACTTAACACTTATTAAAATTATTATTCTTATCTACATGCTTGTTATAATGCTTACAATGATCCAAAATCTTGATTTACTTAATTAATATATATTGTATATGATTAATCTTGATAATTAAATATCAATTGCAAGTACACAACTAGAATAATTAGCATGGATAACAAAGAATGCATATTGTAGGGTTAACAGGGTTAACAGTGACCTTCAGTTTACTTACTAATTAGCTGATTGTGTATTTAATGAAACACAAATAATTGTCTAGACTCTGATTCTCAAAAATTAGTAGGTGGTTGAATATTTCTCTCCAATTTAGGAGAAAGGCACGAGTAGTGGCTATAGCTAACTTCGCGTGTTCAATTGAGGTACCAAACGATACTAGATTTCGATGGTTTTTTTTAGTTGTTTTTCGTATGCGACTTAACTTCTTAAACCTAAGGTTTCATCTTCAGGCCAATAAAAATGCACTCTATAGAAAATGTTATGCGCGAAGAGGTCAAAAAGTGGTCCAAAAAAAGTGTTTACCGATACTTGACCCCCATTGCACCAATAATTATTCACTCAAATCACTAGTAGTGGTTCATAATTAAGCCAATCATGGGTCAAACAACCACTCAAAAATCTAGTAGTGGTTCAATAAATCACTAGTAGTGGTGAAAAAATGAGCCAATCATGGGTCAAAAAAGCTACAAAATGACCAACTATTGATATATAAATCATCCACTACTAGTAAATAAATGATTAAAAGTGAGTGAATGGGTATAGAAGCTATGTCCACTACTGGTGCCTTTCCCCTAGTGTCAATTATGATTGTCAAAAAGTAGTAGGTGGTTGAACGTTTCTCTCTAATTTATTGTATTTATTTGAGGCTATCGAGGACATTCCTAGTTGTGAAGGGTGGTAGGTGAAGCTCTATATTTGAATTGTGGAGATTTAATAAATTGAATTAGTAGAGAACACAATAGAATATAGGTATGACAATTAACATGTTAAGAAGTGCAAGTGGTAGGATATCAAGGAATCAAATAACAAGATCCTTGCTAACAACTATTATACAAGGGATGATGGTACCTGGAACCTGATGTTGGAGTAAATATTATTTACTCACAAACTTAAGTTTACTTACGCTAATTATTAGGAGGTTTGATAAATATCAATAATATTTTATTTTTTTACCTGCATTATTATTTGTGCCAAGTCATTGGCAGCTAGTTGTACCTAACCTCACACCTCATTACTATCCGCATCTCTACTCTTGCCTGCTTTTATAAATAGAGCTCTTGTACATTGTTTTTGATAGATAAAAGAAGCAAGAGGGTGCTGGCCCGTGGAACAGGGGACTAGAAGCACATTAACAGCATGTTAATGGCACTAGCCTAAGCTTGCAGCAGATTTGACTATTAGCACAGGAATTTAAAGTTTTGCCTCTATCAAAAACAAAAGTATCAGTTCTGCTTAAAAAGATATAACCAAAGTAGCTATTATCAACATCAAAATCAAAAATATTGTTACAGAGCCACGCAGGGCTTGTCCACATACTAATTCTAAACTTAACAATACCCCTCAAAACAGAGCAGGGGAACCGAGGGACCAGCCCATCAAAAAATACCACACCATGGACCAAAGAGCTAATTCTTCCCTCCCAACTGCTTGGACAGCAGGGATCTCGCCCACTCCTCCTGGAGGAATAGAAATAGTTCTCTGTTATCAGCATTTGCTTCCAGATTGCCATCAGACAGCTTCTCCTGCACAATGCAAAGGGTTAACGCCGAGGCATGCATCACTTTCAGGGCAAATTTGTTGGTCCTCCTATAGAGGTCCATCAGGTCCTGCATTCCTTTTTTGATCTCCGCTATTTCCATGTCAATCTTCATAAACTTACTCTTAAGGGTGCCAGCGAAATTACTTTTCTCCTCCAAAACCGGTGAGAGGGGTTTAT
>MU226225.1:2265413-2280018 GCA_018584345.1 Thuja plicata
TAAATGGTTTCCACTTGAAACCCTGCTTCGAGATTTGTCCCTCTCTATAAGTCCTTGTCCCTTTGTAAATATTTCCCTGTTTTCCTTCCTTGCTTTCTAGTGTAGTTTCCTGTTTTCCAAGAAGTGCATGCACATAGTTTTGTCGCTGTCAAGTTTTGTGATCTGAGAATGACTCCATGCCTAGTGGATTTGTCTAGGCAACTGGTCTTTATGCTTAGCAGGCAAGCATCCCGTAGAAATCGCCAAAATGTTACCCAAATCTTCCATTCTGTGCAAATTGGCCTAGTCTGCCCTGTCTGGCATTTCTTTGTCATGGTTCCCAGGTCTTGGCTCTGCTTAACCCCCCCTAAACCCTAAGTCTTTCATGCAAATGAACGAGGTAAAAATCCCTATGCCTTGTCTCATTATGTTTCATCGTTACTTTTTCTAAGTCACTTAGAGCATGTGCCTATTTTCCAAGTCTCTTGATCGCTTCAGCCTGGGCGAATATTCCTTTTCTTCTCCTGACTCTACGTCTTCCTTGTGTCGCTTAGTCTCGTGACCCTTTGGAATATTCCCCTTGTGTCTTCCGACTTAGCTCCTCTCTTCAGTTGCATGATCACCAGATTCCATGTTATAAGCTTTGAAATGAATGGGGCCCGCCCTCAGTCGGGTGATCGCCAGACGAAAGAAGTGGGTCACGCGACTTTGAGACTAAGTGTTTCTTTGCCCTCAATCGTGTGATCGCTAGATAATTTGAGGGTATCCTCAGTTTTATAGCGATTAAATGCCAGCTGTCCGATGCAAAGCACAGATGATCTAACGGTGGTCGCCAAGTCTGGTGATTAAAGTGCCCTAAGTGAAATGTCTCCCGACTTGGTGATTAAGGCAGTCGGATTTTCGCCAGAAGGATTTAAGGGGACTCAGGCACCATTTGAAAAGTCAAAAGGCTCATACATAGGATCTCCTGACTTGGCGACTAAGCTTTGTCGCGTGGTCTCGAGACAGAGAGATAACATCTGGCGATCAGGCGACATACCGTGACGGTCTGAGGTAGCAGTTAGGCACTGGGTCGCTAGAAGAATGGTGAGTTAAGTGAAATGTCTCCCGACTTTGAAATTTCACAGTCGGGATGTCGCTAGAAGTAACTCAGGTGGGCTAGGGGTTAAGAAAAAGCACAGTGTCGCTGGGTCATGAGATTTAACCAGGGTTAAGGATAGATGCTCGCGACTTAGAGACTAGCCGTTGTCGCGTGGTCGCAGGAATTTGGATTTGAAATTCTGGAGGCAAGATAACAGAGGAGAACGCTTGGCAGCCATGGTTTCTTTGTGCTCATGTTCCAGATTTGATCAGAAGGGTTTCTAGTCATAGGGGCCATGCACAGAGCAGTCTGCTCATATTTGAGTAGATTTGTTTCAATGTCGGTGAGAAGGAGGAGATTTAGCATGTTGCAGGAAAGAACGGAGATATGACTAAGTTTCCAGAAGTGCCACGAGAAAGGAGGAGAAGTCTTAGGCAGTGACGAGGAGAACACTTGGCCATGCACTGTTCACAGACAAGAGAGGCAGTTATTGCAGAGAAATATAGGTGAACAGGTGTGCATGACTTTCAGAGTAAACATAAATGTTACTAGCCGTCATCTACCAAATCTGATTCCATTTGCTAGATCGAGGAGGAGCATGAAAATATCCATGAATATCTATTTGACTCAGTCATTCTCAACCGTCTCTTCTCTCTCTTTTCCTCTCTCCTGTGTTTTCTAGGGTTAGGGTTTCCCAGGACCACCTGAAGCTTGTTTCATCCTAAGGGATCCCAAGATGGTCTTAGCCCTATATATAGCAGAAAAGTTGCAATTGCAAGGGTCGGTTCTTCTTCTTTTGTTCTTGCTATTTTGTAACTTTTCTGAGTTCTTGACAGAGATAAAGAGATTTTGTAACCCAAGAGTTCTTTTTATGTAGAAGGCATGCTTTGTGACAAATTTTCTGTCCTTAGTATATTTTGTACATGAGTCTGTAGCTCACTGTGGAAAGTACATGCAGAGTTTCAAATTTTTGGATCAATTTGTTGAATTGTGTCAACCTTGTCTCTTTTCTGCTTGTTTGTATGTGTCTTGATTGTTGATGGATTAACTATGGATGACTTTATTCCTCTTAATCAGTCCTTTCACAGCATCTTCTTGCAGAAGAGTATGTCTTCTTGCAGGTTGTAACTAGTGTTTACTGTTTAAAACTGTTAACTGTGAAGAAGTCTTTCCTTTTAACTGGTTTACTCATTACCTGGTTATGAAATATTTATGCATGCCTATACAGGGGACTTGTGTTTTATTTACAATTCAGAGTTAGTTGACCCAGGGGTTTATCCTGTGTGTGTTATGTTTTCATGCCAATTTCGGTGCATCACCTAGTAGGTAGTTTGCTTTCAGTCATTTCCCTTTAAAGCAATCCTTCTATCCCTTTCCCTCAAAGATTTACTTTCCTGTTCAAGAAGAAAATTAAGGTGATTATCCAAGAGGAACCATCCTAGAACCTGGAGGTCTCATCTCAGTTAGCATAGGTCCCACAACTTGGAAATGATTCCCTTGTTATACTGGATTATCAAGACTAAGAGAGCTTGAGATCAGAGGCGCAAATTCAGTGTATAAAAGATACAGATGTCATTGTTATATGTGAAACTCATTTAGGTCAAATTCAATGTATAAATAGATGTGTAATCAATCATAACATAAAGATGTGATGATGATTGTAGCGGAGGAGCACGTCTATGGATCAGACTAAGATTTTTATATAGAACAACAAAAGATGAAAATGGTTATCAAGAAAAATATTCAAGACTACCAAGCAGATCAAAGGTATTGATCAATCACTATAGGTGATAATTATACATGTGAACTTTATTAAATCTATATTCAACAATTCTAGATTGCATATACTCAAGTCAAGGAATATTTTTTACTACATTCTAACAAGTGTAGGAAATAGAAGAAATCCTTTAAGAAGGTGGATTTAACAATCCTTTCTAAATATCTTAATCGAGTGCACACTAAATAGTGTTGCTAAAGCTCTTAATAGAGTGGACCTTAACCAGTCTCTATATGTTACTCTTAACAGGGTAAGATCATCACAAGTGATCAACTAGAAAGCCTTAACTAGCCCCTTCAATTCTATAGATAGTGAAGTTTTGTGGGTTTCATCCCCACCGTGACTTTTACCTTCTAACAAGGGTTTTTTACATTACCAAATCTTGTGTCATGTGTCAATACATTTCCTGAATGTTTACATGCTAATTGAGTTTATGAATTGATATTACATGCATAAAGATAGAATAGCACATATGGTTGGTAATACAAACAATTGATTACATAAAGGATAAAGGTGAAGCGATAAAAATTGTAAGGGTACTGATTCACCCCTCCCCTCTCAGTACACACCATTCCATTTTTTCCAACACTTCATTTTCTTGATAGTGAATATGTTGCACCTAAAACTCCATCTTTAACAATTAGTGAGCAAAGATAAAAGAAAGAACACACACATGAGTCATGATTGACATTTCTTCTGCACTTACCAACCATAAATATGATGAAATTGGTGGATGTAGTACTTCAAAACCAGTGTGGGATAAGCTTATTTTGACCTATGGTGGAGATCATCATGTTCAAAATATAAAAGTAGAAAGTCTGATAGGTAAATTTGATTCAATGAGAATGAAAGAAGGAGAAAACATAATACAATAAAACACTAGACTTAAGGAGATTGTTAATTCTATTAGACAAGATGGTGGACCCATAAAAAAAGAAGATGTTACAAGAAAAGATTTGAGAACCCAGCTACCGAGTTATGTTCTTTGAGTATCTGCTATACAAGAGTTGAGATCCATTCCTCAGATGAATGTTTCACTTGATGCTACTATTGGTAAGCTGATTGCATTTGAGATTAATGATTTTGATAGTAGTCTATGTGCTACATCTAAGATTCAGTCTTCATTTAAGTCATCTTTGAAGATTGGAATTTCTAAGGACTCTAGACCTAGTGATGGATATTTGAGCAGTGCCAATGAGAGATTTTATAGCTGTTAGAGTGGTTTGGAAGAATTATATGTTGCAAATGAAGATAATGGGAGAGAGTTTGAAGCTTTGTTAGCTAGAAGGATACATAGATGGAAAGGAAAACACCAAGGTAAGTTACCCTTGAAAATTTTTAATTGTAACAAGATTGATCATTTTGCATCTAACTATCATGAGAAAGATAATGAGGAGAAGAAAGATAATAGAGATAAGGACAAAAGCGAGAACAGATTTAGGAGATTTAGAGACTACAAAAACAAAGGTGAGAAATCTTGTCATATTTATAATGAAGACCTAAGTGATGATGATTCAGATGAAATTGATGAGAGCCAAGACCCCTGATATCACATGTAAGTAAGAGTGAAATATGGATTATAGATAATGGTTGTTCACATCACATGACTGGTGAGACACTTAAGTTTATTTCCTTTGAGAAGCATGATGGATGATTTGTTAGATTTTGTAATGATGCTCCATACCCTATGAAAGGAAAAGATTCCATAATTGTAATTAATAACACAAGATGTGATGATGTTTATTGGGTTGAAGGATTAAAGTATAATCTATTGAGTGTTGCATAGTTAAATAAAACAGGTCACCAAATGGAATTTCAATATGGAAACATGAAAGTTTTTTATAAGAAGGAGATTGTGATTGCTACTGGAGAACATTCTAGTGGTAATTTATGTTATCTTGAAACTTATATGAAGAGTTTCCTGATTGCTAAAGTATAAGATGTTTGTCTATGGCACAAAAGGCTTTGTCATGTTAATTTTGAAAACTTGATCAAAGTGAGTAGAAAGAATAGACTCATAGGATTACCGAGATAAGAGAAACCTGATAATGTTATGTGCAGAAAATGTCAAATAGGTAAAATGACTAAATCTAGTTTTTCAAGAAAGACTTTTGTTGCACAAGGAATTTTGGATTTAGTACATACTGATTTATGTGGACCCATGAGTTACTATGGAGACAAATATTTTATTTTATTTGTGGATGATTATTCTAGAGTGATGTCTGAATCTTTCTTAAAGAAAAATTAAATGCATTTCAAATGTTTATGTGGTATAAGGAAAAAGTTGAGAAAGAAACATTAATAAAGCTGAAATGTGTGAGATATGATAAAGGAGGTGAGTTTACATTATTTTGTAATGAAAATGGAACTAAGAGACATATGTAAGCACTGAGGACACCACAACAGAATGGTATTGCTAAGAAAAGAAAGATATCTATTTTTTATTGTGCAAGGACACTGATAATTGAGAAAGGTATTTCACAAAACTTTTGGAAAGAAGTAGTCAGTACTATTTTTTACACATTAAAACCGAGTACAAATGAAGAAATGATAAAAGAGTTTGAAATGTCAATGATTGGAGAGATTAATTTCTTTCTAGGTATATAGATACAACAAGTTGTAGAAGGGATCTATATTACACAAGCTAAGTATATCAAAGAGATCCTAAAAAACATTTGTATGGAATTTTCCAAGCTTGTTGGAACACCGATGGTCATAGGATGTAAATTCTCAAAAGAAGATGAGACACAAGAGATGGATAATACTCTTTACTGATACATGATTAGTAAACTATAGTATATGGTTCATAGAAGACTTGATATAGCACATGTTGTTGGGATTGTTGCAATATTTTCTTCTAATCATAAGGAAACACATATGTCTGCAGTTAAGAGAATCTTCAAATATCTAAAAGAAACTAAATATTTTGGTTTATTTTACAAGAAAGGAGGTACTTTTGATCTGAAAGTCTACACTGATGCAGATTGGGCTGGAAATTTTGATGATGGGAAAGTAGTAGTGGAGGAGCATTCTTTATAGGTGAAATATTGGTCACATGGCTAAGAAAGGAGTAGAGTTGAATTTCACAGTCTATTGCCAAGGAAAAATATGTTGCTACTTCCATGAATTGTGTGAACATTTTTTGGATCAAACAGCTAGTTGAAGGTATGCAATAAATTATCTCATATCCAATAACTATTTTTTTGACAACAGAAGTGTTATCAACATATCAAAGAACCTATTTGTGCATTCAAAGACCGAGAACATTGCTATCAAGTATCACTACTTGAGATAAAAAGTTCAAGAGAAGAATGTGGTATTGGAATAGGTGAATACAAATGAACAACTGGCTGATATCTTTACAAAGCCACTACTAAAGGATGCTTTTGAGTATCACAAAGGTAAAATAGGGGTTATTCCCCTATCCAATATTCACTAAGGAGCATGAGGTGTGTTGCATCAATTATATACTTTATTAGAATATCTATTCTCAAACCAATGTTAGTATGACACACTTTAGGTGATTCCTGAAGTTATGTGGACAATTTTGTATGTAATCAATATTTGTAAATGTAAGGTATGATCTACTACTGAAGCAAGTTTTTAGGAGTGACATTTTAGCATTGTTGTCGAAGAGGGAGAGAATGAGTTAAAGTCATTTATCCATAAGGGAGGTATTGATGAAAGAGGAAGAAAATAAATTGCCACTATTTACTCATGAAGGAGAATAAGAATGTTTGCTACAATATCAAAAGATTTATCCAAGAGGGAGAAAAATTTGAAGATCAGAAGTAGAACTATCAACTAAGAGAGAGTAATCACAAATATTGGTAGTATTGAGAATTACCATCATCAATTACTATAGTAATAATATAGTGTTTCCATCAATGTCAAAGAGGGAGATTGTTAATCAATTGATGAAGATGATGAAGACCAAGTGATAATAGGTATACGTATTTGTAGAAATAGTTAAATCAATTGTTATTTTTTCATTGATGTCAAGCAATTGATTAATGATTTTAATTGAGTTACTTTATCATAAGAATGAGAAGTTAAAAGGGTGAAACATACAAATTAGACAATGATGAATTAATATTGATATAGTTCAATTCTAGTATATATTTGATGTTATCAAGTCAGTACACATGATTGATTAAGTCATAAATTGTAAAGAGTTAAGTTATGACTAAAAAGAGTAACTCTACCGAGCTAGACAGAATAAGTCAGTATAGAGTTGTGTCAGTCAGTTTAAGTAACTGAGCATCGAGAATGAGTTAGGCACTGAGTAGTGAATGCAGTTAGTTTATGAGTTGCAAAGAAAGTTATTGAGTACATGATATTGATTTAAAATGATGATAAGATCAAATTTAATACAAAGCTATGATGATCAGGACATTGATAAGAATTAAAGGAAGTTTTTTAGAAGATCTACGAGTGAGAAAATTCAATGAGAAGATCTAATTTGAAGTTTAAGTGGTTAAACCTGATTATTAGAGTTCCAAGAAAAAGTTCAAGTTGCGAGGAAAAAGTTAAATGGTTTACCAAGCTGAGACTTGTGAAGAAGTTGATCGAATAGCTGAGCACAAATTATTGATAACCTAACAAAGGAGATTAAGAGGCAAAAATTTTTATATATAAAGAACAAGAAACAAATAGAGACTATTATGCTTGTGAGTTGAATTAAGAAGCAAGAGAAGCTGAAGAATAGAAGTTACCGAGCATAACAAAGAAGCAGAAAGAGAAGAATCTATAGTCTTCGAGAAGAGACAAATGGAGTATGGGATGCTAGTATTCATGTGAGCATAAAGGATCTAACTGAAGAAAAGGAAGGTTCTATATTTACAGATCAAAGTTTTAATGTTTCTTAATAGAATTTCTAACAGATAAAATCTCTTAAACGAGTTGATTTAATAGTCCTATTTATAAATCCTAGAAGTAGGTGACATTCCACAAGAGTGTTTAAATTCCTCTAACAAGGCCACTTCTAGTAGGGTGAGGATCTTAACAGATTTGAGGTAAATCCCTTAACAGGGTCACATCTACAAATTTTGTTTGTAATCTTTAATAGGATAAGTTCTTAATCAACCGTACCTCAGAAGGGTACATTTTTATTGTGGGTCACAATTCCCATTGAGGTTTTTCCATATTTGGTTTTCTTGTTAAATCTTGTGTTAACTAAGTTTGAATTATTGATTTACATATTATGAGATGTATGGTTATTTAAGCTATTAAGTTATTTGGTGAGTCAGTTATTACTATATTTAGTTCTACAGAGTGAATGAGTGAGATAAGTTTTAAGTATTTAAATTTGATTTTACCTGATTTACCCCCCCCCCCTTCTAGTAGACCAACAAATTATCATACTCTACCATCTCTCGCTGCTCCTCTTTAAAATTTTGATGTGTCTATTAAAACTTCAGAGAAGATAACCTATGTTGTTTATCCTTTGGAGGTTACAATTGTCTTAGAGGTTTCTAGTTCTTTGTCAAAGGTAGGTTATTTTCCCTTAGTTGAGACTTCCATCATTCCTGATTAGAAGGAACATCATTGTCTTTTGGATTTGGCTAAAGGACACATTGTTAGTGCTTCATTACATAAGATAAATATTTCGCTTCCTGATTGGGATTCCCATTTTCCATATATTAGTTCCTTATTTGTGGAATCTCACATTTTAGATTTGGGAGAAATATTTTAGGGGTTAAATCTCCTATTTGATGATACTTATTACATTTTTGTTATAACATCATCTTTGTCTTTGTATTTTAGCCAAAGTTAGTTTTCTTTTGTTCCTATTTTCCCACCTTCTCTTAAATGATTGTGCATGTTCATTATTAGTTTTTGGCATCATCTTCCAAGGACATGGAAACCTCATGCACATATTTCAAAGACATCATCTTCCTACATTTGTATTTTTAATGCTAGAAATTTGGATCCACAATCAGAAGCATTCTTTCATTTGTACTTGTCTTATCTTCTTCTTGAGGGGATAAATATTATTTGTAGGCATTGGGATATGTTTTCCCTTCAAGAACTCACCATTTCTACACGAAATTGTTCATTATGGGGGATTCATGTAGTTTCCTTGTTTTCTTTCTATGGTGGATATTTGATTATATATACATAATGTATGTAGTCCATGTGGGTTTTGATTTATTCCTCCATCCATGGATCTTATTTATTTTCCCTTTTAATGAAATTTTTTCTACCATGTAGTTTTCTCCTTTTATCTTATTTGTGAGAGATTCATTGTATTACATTTGCATTCTACAAGTGTACCTAACATTGCCTAGTTGTCAGGACCCATCTTGCATCTTTCATTCATATTCTATTATAATATACCCCCTAAGTTACACTTGTTAGTAATAATTGAGAGGGGGGGTGAATCAGTGGTCTCAAAATTTTATCCAATTAAAACTTTAATCCACCAATTAATACTTCTCAAATTATTAAGTGCCAACAAGATGCATGCCTTTGAAATACTTGAAAGAAATAACTGTCTGTCGGTTTACCTTGTCTGTCCTTATTCTCTTTGATAACCGATAAGTAGTAAACTGTATTTACTGATACTCGGTAAATATGCAGAGTGTACCAATCAATCCATAAATGCATATGTAGAATGTAAAACAATAAAGTAATAAACCATACACATATAACAAAAGGATTTTAATGTGGAAACCCTGTTAAGGGAAAAACCACTGGGACCGGTACCCCAAATTTTCACTCTTCTAAAGTGAGCCCTATTAGGAGCCAACCCTATTAAAGGTTACAAACACACTGTTAAGTGCGACCTTGTTAGAGGATTTTCAATACATAGGTGGTCACTTAGTATCTGGCATCTACGCTACCATCCTTGAATTAGTCTCATGACTGTCAATAGGCTTTATGCAAATCTTACTACCATCCTTGAATCAGCCTCCTTCTTAGACTATCCATAGGCTTTAGGTAAGACCGGTGCTACTATCACGAGTCAACCTTCTGGTAATTTTTTAGGATATACCTCAGCTACAAAAGACTGTTAAGTCTTGCTCTGTTAAGAGACTTAATGCTTCAATGGTTAAACTGAAACAAAATGACCTATTTCTAATGCAACTGAATTGCATATTTTTAGATCTATTTACTGACAATATCTTTCTGATCAATGTATCAATACAATTCCTTTGTACTTAACTCTTTCTGCTCTGTGATGCTATGCTTTTATGTTGGTCGATGTCTGCAGAATTCTTTAGCTCTCCCTCAGGTTGATTGATCAAGACTGCATGAAGTTAATCCTTCATCAGTTTCTCTTCAGCATCTTCTATCAGTTCACTCCCATGTGTATTTGATTGATTATTGACCACCTTAGACAATGAATTATGCTTGTCTTTTAAATAGAAATAATATTCCTTAATTCTTGGTTCTTGATTCTTGGAATGAAAAACAATCTAGTCAAATTGATTTATGGCTTTAACTCCTAATTTATCTCATAGTTATCTTCTTGCCAACTGTGTAAATCATCTTTAAATCACTTACTTAACTGTGGTCGAATAAAAAAAATCAAACAACTAGTTAAGTCTATCTTTTAGCTCTTCCAGCTAGATATTTTGTCATTTTCTGATCTCTCTATTCTGTCAGTCAATTCTGTAGTTTTTCGCCGGTGACAACTTCCAATTCCGTCGGTGTTGCTTCAGTTAGCTTCGGGATCTCGAGCCGTCGGGCATCATTGGATCTTGTTTGTTGGGAAACACTATTTTTAGCTCGTCGGGCATCCTTTGATTCTGCTTCGTCGGACAATACTGTCTTCTACTCGTTGGGTATCACTATGACTTTTATCTCTGTCTTTACCGATGGTGTGCACTCCGCTAGTGTATTATGTCACTTAGTGAATACTTGAATTTTATGAATTGTTGAAAGAATAACCTCTATTTCATTGATTCTCTGAATTCTTTGGCATTATGTGTATAACCATACAGATGATATCAAGTTGACATCAATGAAAATACAAACCATTAACTGATTTAATGTCTTGCATCATCTTCAACTTACTATAGTGAACCATTTAATCAGTTACATGTCATCAATCTCTCCCTTTGGTATTGATGGAAACATACTATATTATCATACTATACTATTTCTAATACAATATGAAATACAATTGTTGAGATTCATCAAATTACCAAACAGTTTGTTTTGATAACTGATAAAATGTCTCAACATCGGTAAGCTCTATGTAAGCTTAGATTTGATTCTTGTAGCTTTCCTTTTTCTTCTTTTGATGTGTTGTGACCTCTGTTGGTGTCAAATTTTATCTTTGACTATTCTTCTTCTTTGATGTCTCTGACTGTTGTTTTCAACTTTTATATCAATTCTCTCCCTTTGGATATGATCTCTCCCTATTTGGAGTAATCTGATTCTGATGATAATATGGAAACATTCTCTCCCTTTGACAACAATGCCAAACAAATATTTTACAAAATATCTGACACTCTATCAACCAATTTCTTCTGTCCATAATATATTCCTTGAATTTCCCTTATCCATTATCAATATAACAATCTTCTCTAGTGCTTTGTTCTGATATATACCTTTCTATATATAGATGTAGCGTTGAAGTTTTTCTTTTTCTTGCATCAATCGTGAATGATATTCTGATAATATATGGTTGATACAACATTTTATCCTTTTACTGACTGTTAGACATGGGTTTTATCGCTAGTCTTTTCCTCGGGTACTCAAATGTATCCTTTGGCAGTGGCTTGGTGAAGATATCAGGCAATTTTTCTTTTGATTGCACATATTCAAGTATTACTTCTTTCTCTTGAACTTGTTCTCTTAAGTAATGATACTTGATGGCAATGTGTTTAGTCTTTGCATGTATGAATGGATTCTTGGAAATATTTATTGCACTGGTGTTATCACAATAAATAACTACTAGTTCTTTGATCTTCATATGCATACATTCCAGCAGCTATTTGATCCATGCAATATTCGAGCAGTTTGCAGCAGCAGCAACATATTCTACTTCTATAGTAGACTGAGAGATGCATCCTTGCCTCTTACTAGTCCATGTGACAAGTTTGTCACCCATAAAGAATGCTCCTCCAGTTGTTCTCTTCCAGTCATCAAGATTTCCAACCCAATCAACGTCGGTAAACACTTTTAGTTCAAATTTTCCTTCTCTTCTATACCATAAGCCAAATTCCTCAGTATTCTTCAGATATCTTAGAATTCTTTTCACAATAGTTATATGTGATTCCCTGGGGTTAGCAGAAAATCTAGCAACAATTCCTACTGCATGTGCAATATCTAGTCTAGTGTGTACAACATACATGAGTTTTCCAATCATTGATCTGTATATAGTCTGATTTACCTCTGTTGTCTTGTCTTCCTTTGGTAATTTGCATCTAGTAGCCATTGGTGTTCCAACAAGTTTGGAATCTTCCATCTTGAATATTTTTAGAACTTCTTTGATGTATTTGGACTATGTAATGAAAATACCTTCACTTTGTTGAATGATCTGCAGACCAAGAAAGAACTTGATGTCTCCAAACATAGACATCTCAAATTCCTTGCTCATCTCATTAACAAATGATTTGCATAGCATATCATTGCCTCCAAATATGATGTCATCAACAAATATTTTCAGCAATCAAAGTGTTAGCATTAGTATCTTCTTTCAAATAAAGATTACTGTTCTCACTAGTCCTTATGAATCAAATACTTATTAGATAGGAATGAAGTCATTCATACCAGGCTCTTGGAGCTTTTTTTAATCCATAAAAGGCTTTGTGAAGTCTACATACCATGTTCCTTTTGTCTGGATCTATAAACCCTTCTGGTTGCTCAATGTATACCTCTTCTTCAAGTATTCCATTTAGGAATGTTGACTTGACGTCCATTTGATATACCTTGAATCCTTTGTATGCAACATAAGCAAGTAAAATTCTTACTCCTTCTAGCCTAGCAATGGGTGCAAAGGTTTCTCCATACTCTATACCTTCCTCTTATGCATACCCCTTGCATACTAGTCTTGCTTTGTTCCTTGTGACTTCTCCATTCTCATTA
This sequence comes from Thuja plicata, assembly GCA_018584345.1. Taxonomy (NCBI): domain Eukaryota; kingdom Viridiplantae; phylum Streptophyta; class Pinopsida; order Cupressales; family Cupressaceae; genus Thuja; species Thuja plicata. Next base: position 2,278,292 of record MU226225.1, read on the forward strand.
AGTTTGTTCCTGAATATCCATTTTGTACCGATGACATTCTTGTCATCTGGTCTTGGCACAAGTGACCATGTCTTATTCTTCTCAATCTGTTCAATCTCATCATTCATAGCACTTATCCATTCTTTATTGTCTAGTGCAGCATTGACAGATGTTGGTTCAAACTCACAAATTAAGCAATTTGAGTTTAAAGAATTATTTCTTGTTCTTGTACCAGCTTTCTTATCTCCTATGATCTGGTCCTCTGGATGGTTCCTTCTTACATATCTTGCAAGTATAGGTACAACTCTTTGCATATCAGCTTGATTTTCATTACCTTGCACATTATCTTGATCATTATCCTGACCATTGGTAACAACATTCTAACCGTCGGTTGCAACATTCTGTTGTTCTGGATTTATGCACTGTTGCTGGGGTAGAGTTGTGGGTTCTTCATAGTATACAAAATTTTTCTACTCCTCTGGTTCTTTTGTGCTTTCTAGATCATTCTTATCTACAAATTCCTCAATCTTTACATTTGCACTTTCAACTATTCTATTAGAAGCCTTGATTAGACATTTAAAAGCTTTGCTTTTGGTAGAATACCCCAGAAAAATACCTTCATCACTTTTGACATCTAGCTTTCCATTTCTTTGATCTTTTAAGACATAAAATTGACTGCCAAAATTTTTTAAGTAACTTACATTGGCTTTTTTACCATACCATAGCTCATAAGGAGTCTTCTTTCAGTCCTTTCTTATTTGTACTTTGTGAAGTGTCTAGACAGTAGTGCTAATAGCTTCCCTCCAAAAGATCTGAGTGATGTCCTTTTCTGTCATCAGTGTTCTTGCACAATCAACTATAGATCTGTTCCTTCTCTCAGCAATCCCATTTTGTTGTGGTGTTCTTGGTGCAGAAACGTGTCTTTTTATATCATGCTCATTACAGAAATTAGTGAATTCATCTGATATAAATTCTCCTCCTCTATCTAATTTTAAACATTTCATATCCTTACCACTTTGTTTTTCAACCATAGCCTTATACCATTTAAACATCTTAAATACTTCAGATTTTTCTTTTAAAAACATGACTGTCATCATTCTAGAATAATCATCAATAAAGAGAATAAAATATCTATCTCCATAATAGCTCTTTGTTCTCATAGGTCCACATAAATCAGTATGGACTAGTTCTAGAATATCATTAGATGTATGGATTTTGCTTTTGAAACTAGACTTTGTCATTTTACTTTTTTGACAATTTTTGCACATGATGTTGTCTGGCTTTGTCATCGTCGGTAAGCCTCTTACACTTCTTTTCCTACTTATCTTCATCATGTTGTCAAAGTTCACACGACACAACCTTTTGTGCCACAGCCATATGTCTTTGTTTCTAGTCATCAAGCAAGTAGGGTTAGTATCATTCAGATATAATAAATTATCTTTGGTCTATTCACTGGTACCAATCAGTGTTCCTGATTCATTGAAGATATGTGCCTTCTTGTTCTCAAATGCTAATTTATGACCTGAATTATTCAGCTGAGAAACACTCAACAGATTATAATTCAATCCTTTTACCCAATAAGAATTTTCATATTTAATCAGGCTATTCACCATTATTATTACTTTACCTTCAATTTGACAAGGAGAATCATTTCCCATTCTTACTGTACCACCTTTATAGTATTCAAAAGTGTTAAAATTTTCTTTGTCACTGGTCATATGGTGAGTGCAGCCACTATCTATAATCCA
>MU226225.1:2281921-2372870 GCA_018584345.1 Thuja plicata
TCAAAAGATTTGTTATCACTTCTGTCATCTTTCCTTTTAGGACATCTTGCAGCAAAGTGTCCAATCTCTTTACAATTAAAACATACAAGTGGTAACTTGCCTTTGTATTTACCTTTGCCTCTTAGCACTCTTCTTGCTATGAGTGCTTCAATTTCATCTAGATCTTCGTCTTCACTTTTTCTTTCACTATCTCTTCTAGATGAGTGTCTCTGACTGGATTTGGTTATTGTCAAAGAAGATTTGAATGGAGACTCTAAGCTTGGTAAGACACTATTATCAAAGTTATTCATCTCAAATGAAATCAGTCTACCAATCAGGCTATCAAGAGTGAATGTATTATTTTCTACTGCTCTCATTTCTTGAATAGTAGAGACTCTAATAGCATATATAGGCAATAAGGTTCTTAGGATTTTACTTACCACTGTCTCCTCTTCAAGTGTACCTCCAACACCTCGTATAGAATTGACTACTTCTTTTATTCTTGTGTTGTAATGTGTGATATTTTCACCTTCTCTCATTCTGAGATCATCAAACTTTCCTCTAAGTCTTTCTACCTTGGCTCTCAGAACATTTACGTCACCACCATGTACAAGTTTCAACTTGTCCCACATTGTCTTTGCATTTTTGCAATCTTTGACATCCTCAAATTCACCATCAGAGAGTGAGGCTGAAATTTCTATAACCATGTAGTTATGTTCATGCTTTACTCTCAATTGATCCACTGTCAACGGTTCTATAGGCAAAACATATTCAGTTTCTAAGTATTTAGTAATATCATTGTCAATACTTGATAAGTGAAGTTTTATTCTACTTTTCCATGAAGCAAAGTTTTCTTTGTTTAACTTGGGCACATCTCGTCTGTTCATCTTGTGAACTTTTACTTAGGTCTTGAAACCTTCCTTCTAAGCACACAAGCTCTAATACCAATTGTTAGTAATAAGTGAGAGGGGGGGCGTGAATCAGTGGCCTCATGATTTTATCCAATTAAAACTTTAATCCACCAATTAATACTTCTCAAATTATTAAGTCCCAACAAGATGTATGCCTTTGAAATACTTGAAACAAATAATTGTCTGTCGGTTTACCTTGTCTGTCCTTATTCTCTTTGATAACCAATAATTATTAAACTATATTTACCGATACTCAGTAAATATGCAGAGTGTACCAATCAATCCATAAATGCATATGTATAATGTAAAAGAATAAAGTAATAAACCATACACATATAACACAATGATTTTAATGTGGAAACCCTGTTAAGGGAAAACCCACTGGGACTGGTACCCAAAATTTTCACTCTTCTAAAGTGAGCCCTGTTAGGAGCCAACCCTGTTAAAGGTTACAAACACACTATTAAGTGCAACCTTGTTAGAGGATTTTCAATACATAGGTGGTCACTTAGTATCTGGCATCTACGCTACCATCCTTGAATCAGTCTCATGACTGTCAATAGGCTTTATGCAAATCTTACTACCATCCTTGAATCAGCCTCCTTCTTAGACTGTCCATAGGCTTCAGGTAAGACAGGTGCTACTATCATGAGTCAACCTTATGGTAATCTGTTAGGATATACCTCAGCTACAAAAGACTGTTAAGTCCTGCTCTATTAAGAGACTTAATGCTTCAATGGTTAAACTGAAACAAAATGACCTATTTCTAATGCAACTAAATTGTAGATTTTTAGATCTATTTACTTACAATATATTTTTGATCAATGTATCAATACAATTCCTTTGTACTTAACTCTTTCTGATCTGTGATGCTGTACTTTTCTATTCATCGGTGTCTGCAGAATTCTTTAGCTCTCCCTCAGCTTGATTGATCAGGACTACATGAAGTTAATCCTTCATCAGTTTCTCTTCAGCATCTTCTATCAGTTCACTCCCCCGTGTATCTGATTGATTATTGACCACCTCAGAGAATGAATTATGCTTGTCTCTTAAATAGACATAATATACCTTAATTCTTGGTTCTTGATTCTTGGCATGAAAAACAATCTAGCCAAATTGATTTATGGCTTTAACTCCTAATTTATCTCATAGTTATCTTCTTGCCAACTGTGTAAATCATCTTTAAATTAGTTACTTAACTATGGTCAAATAAAACAAATCAAAAAAATAGTTAAGTTTATCTTTTAGCTCTACCAGCTAGATATTTTGTCATTTTCTAATCTCTCTCTTCTGTTGGTCAATTCTATAGTTCATCGTTGGTGACAACTTCTAGTTCCATCAGTGTTGCTTCAGTTAGCTTTGGGATCTCCGTCCGTTGGGCATCATTGGATCTTGTTCGTCAGGCAACACTATTTTTAGCTCATCAGGCATCCTTTGATTCTACTTCGTCGGGAAATACTATCTTCTACTCGTCGAGTATCACTGTGACTTTTATCTCTGTCTTTACCGATGGTGTGCACTCTGCCGGTGTATTCTGTCACTTAGTGAATACTTGAATTTTATGCATTGCTAAAAGCATAACCTCTATTTTATTGATTCTCTGAAGTCTTTGGCATTATGTGTATGACCATACAGATGATATCAAGTTGACATCAATGACAATACAAACCATTAACTGATTTAATGTCTTACATCATCTTCAAATTACTATAGTGAACCATTTAATCAGTTACATGTCATCAACACTTAGGGGGTGGTGTTGGTTCCCAAATAAATAGATTGCAATCCTATGAGATTTTATAACAAAATATTAGATCTCCCACTAGACTTGGCCATGCGACAAGAATGATCACTTGATCAAATTCCTCTTCACTTTAGGCTCTACAGAACCAAGGCCGGTGGGCCTGTACCTCAACCTAAATATTTTGGTTAGGGTTTTTTTTATAGCAGTAGCAATGTATATGAAATTTAATGATCTCTTCAAGATGGAAATTACTTTCTTGAATCAGATCCAATTGTGTGCATCACAACTATATAATGCTTTACGATTGATTATTTATAAAAATGAAATGTATAATAGTTTGTGAATTATAAATGCAATGCTCAATTACAAATGTCTTTGAAATACTTGATTAAACAACCCTAAAATAGTATAAGACTAGTGCGTTTATCTTCCTTAAATATTTTCAGTTCAATTAAAATGAACCTATGTATAACCCTATGAAGCATTTTTAATAACTTTTTAAAAAAAGATCATCACCTCAAAGGCTTCTATATGAATAATAAAATAGATCTTTGTTGTTATAATTAGTCTTATGGATATTAACTTATTTAAGAAAGACAATTAATATAGAATGAAGTTTCAGAACCGATCCTTTAAACTAATCATGAAACTAAAAAAATGTCCAAATTATTATATCATAAGATTGAACATGGAAGCATCTAAAATATTTAGATTATCACAGAGAACTGATTAGATTAAATAGAGAGATGAATATCAATAGGATTTGGGGAAAAAAAATGAAATTATTCTAAAATAAGGATAGTGAAACCCAACTGAATACAACTTTATTATGGTTCATCTCCAGTCATGTACCTCTAGTAAACAAACCCTAATATATTTCCTAAAAACATGTGTTGTAATGTCCTTTTTTTCTTTCAAAATGACTCGCTATATATAGATGAGGATTCAATTTTGGCTGAAAGGGATACCCGTTCATAAAGATTTGTTACATCTTAACAAATGGTTTATAAACTGACTCAACAAATTAAATGCACCCAAAACCTCCTAAGATAATACTTTGGAGTGTTTAAACATAAATAATCTTCCAACAGCTTGACACATCATTTGGAATTCTTTAGACATTTTGCATGGGAGTATGTATCTGATTGTCATATGTAATTTTGAAGCAACATTTTGCAACAATAGGCCTCCCTGACAGTGGCCTCCCTTATAAATAGAGTATCATCAGCAAATTGTTGATGAAAAAGCACAACTGTGGTAAAGGATGGCTTGAAACCTACAAGAGAACCATACTTAATAAACTTATAGAGGTTCCTACCGAGAGCATAAACTAAAATAATAAAGAGGTAGTGTGAGAGAGAGTCACCTTGACAAAGACTCCCAGAAGCCAAAAAGTATCCTTTGGGGGAGCCATTGATAAGAAATGAGTCAGTAACATGAGTTTCCAGTCGCTTCGTATAGTAGATTTCAAAAGGAGGAAAAAGGGGATGTTAATCTAGAGGGAATTGAAAGATCCAAGGGTCCTTACAAAATATGACAGTCCGTCAACCATCAATCAACCAAATAACCTTGAAGAAGAGTGGGAATAGTTTTAAAGCCAGATTGTTTGAAATGTTGGAGCCAAAAGGAAGTTGGTGGTCCAAAAATATATAACCATCTTCATTCTATAATTACTTTTCTCTCATAATATAAACTCAATTTGTAGAAGAGTTCATGAGGTCCTAGCTAACCATGGAGAGAAGGGACAAATTCAAAATATGAGAATCACGAATATTGAGGCCCCTATTTTCCTTTGGGGAGCATATTTTTCCCCATTCAACCAATGAAAGTCTATTTTTATCTTTAACCCCACACCAGAGAAACCTTCTCTTGATAGCATCTAGTTTTTTCATCCAAGTAATCGACATATGGAAGAGAGACATGGCATAGATAGAGGTAATTTGAAGGAAATATGTGAGCATCTGGAGTTTACTAGTATTTCTAAGTAGATCTCATATCCATGAGGCCAACTTAAGTTGCACTCTTTCAAGAAGACCAATCCAAACCAGATTATCAACTTTTCTGATAGATAGAGGCATCCCCGATTACTTTGACTGTACAAAAATAATCTAAAAATCCATGATGGATGCAATTTTCATCTACAGATGCCTTAGGGTGTTGAAAAATTATGATGGGATTTTATGAAGCTTAATTCTTTGACCAGACACAAGGGAATAATTTTGAAGCAACATTTTCCAACAATAGGCCTCCCTGATAGTGGCCTCCCCTATAAATACAGTATCGTCAACAAATTGTTGATGAAAAAGTACAACTGTGGTAAAGGATGGCTTGAAACCTACAAGAGGACCATACTTAATAAACTTAAAGAGGTTCCTACCGAGAGCATAAACTAAAATAATAAAGAGGTAGGGTGAGAGAGAGTCACCTTGACAAAGACTCCCAGAAGCCAAAAAGTATCCTTTGGGGGAGCCATTGATAAGAAATGAATATTTAGAAGTGTGGAAACAATACTCAATAAGAGCATGAAACTTTCCATTAATCATACTCTCATTTTTTAATTTCCTCCATGGATTGAAGCACCTCTTGAACCAGCTTGTTAAGGTAGGGCTTGATATGGTTAAAAATCAATTTTGACAAATTTTATAGACTGTATTGTAGAGACTAATAGGCCTGAAATAAGTTAATTTATTATCTTCTACCACCTTAGGAATGAGGAAAATGAAAGTATTGTTCATCTCTTTAATAATTGCACTAGAGGAAAAGAGTTCTTTAGTAGCCTAGAATATGTCAAGCCCTACAATACCCCAAAATTTTTGAAAGAAGAGGGGAGAAAACCCATCTAAGTTGAGGGATTTGTAGGGAATCAAGGAAAAGGTAACCCTCTTCACTTCCTCAATGGTGAAAGGGTGTTATATAGCATTGGAATCCTCATGGGAGATGACATTTGGAACACAATCCAGCAAGGAGTCACGCACCTCCATGGAATTGGGATAACCCAAAAGAATTTGATTGAGAAGAGAAGATAAGTAATAGAACCGCTTCATTCGATATGTCTTTAGACAAGGTCAAGGAAACCCCCTCCGAGTTGATCAATTCCGTGATCGAATTTCCCTTCTTATGTTTCAAAGTTGACTAATCAAAGAATTTGGTTTTTATTTCACCTTCCTTGATCCATTGGACATGGGATCTTTGCTTCCAGAAGGTTTTCTATTTATTAATGAGGTTGTGCAATTTCTATCTATAGCTCTTTTTTCTCTAACTCCCACTAGGCTTCCCATCCTTTCTTTTTAATTTCCTTCCGACTTCTTCAACATTAGCCTTGGCTTGAGATTTTTGCATGAAGATGTCCCCAAAATTAAATATATTTGAATCCTTAAAATAGAACCTTATAAAATTCAATTTTTTCACCAATCTATACATGTTAGTACCATTAACTCTAACCTACCACCAATTTTTCACCAAAGATTTGATTCTGGATTATATGTCTGAATGATCTCAAACTGGAATGAGTGTAATTCCTTAATAGTTCTTGAATCCAATTTCATTAGAATAGGCTGATGGTTTAAACCATATCTAAAATGGGAAGATAAGTAACAGTCATTATATATGTCCCAAGATGTAGACATAACACAACAATCAAACTGAACCTGAATGATTTGGTCTCCAGTCCTCATGCTAGTCAAAGTAAAATTATTTCCTTGAAGCTGAGGGTCAAGGAGACCTCCACTAGCTAGGAAATCGTACAATTCTTTCATCGAGTCAGAGAAGTCAAAAGTTCCCCCTTATTTATCCAAAGGAAATAGAGGAGAATTAAAGCTTCCCATAACAATCTGTTGATCATTAGAGAAGGTAGAGTGCACTTGCAGAGTATCCAACCAGAACCTTCTAGCATTCAAAGAATTAGGAGCATAGATATTAGTCAACGCCCACCTCAAGATGGATAGAGTGTTAACAAAAGAAAGATGTTGAGCCACCCAAAGCCCTATCAACATTTATAGCCTCGCCAAGGGGAAAATGTTAGATAAACTTACTAATATTAATAAAATCTTCCCTAGACATCTTGGTTTCCTATAACAACAAAATGTGGAGATAAAGATCCTTAATCAGATTCTTGACTAGAATCTTCTTGTAGGGACTATTAATTCCCCTAATATTCTAGGAAAGTGCAATCATCATTGCAAAATTTTTGAGCGGGACTGCTCGAGAGTGATATGGCTCTCATTTGCAATACCTTTAGTCATTTTTGCCTCTCAAATATCACTAAAAAACCTCCTATAAATTTTACTTTCATTCCCAAAATATGTCAATTTCCTGATCTTCAAAAAAGAGTATAGAGGAGGAGAGCCATTGGACCTATACGGTTGCTAAGAATGAAAAAATAGGGAATAGAGGTTGAGGGGAGGAGGGAGGTCCTGAAAGAGGGTAAAGTGGAAGGAGGAGAGGGGGAATGGGGAACAACTATCTGATGCTGAGAAGGACACAAAAGAGGGATGACAAGAGAAGGAGGAGGAGGGAAATAGGGATGTTATAGGGGAATGAAAAGAGGGGGTTAGGGGAGAGGTAGAGGATTTTCATAGGAAGATAACTAAAATCCCCCAGGCCAAGATTTAGGAAGATTAACAAACAATGAAATATCATAAGTAGGAAAAGGTGCCACAAGGGACACAACAAGAGGAATAGACATAGGCACAAGTACCCCCATACCTGCCTAAGATGCCTTCTTAGGAGGATGAGAACTAGACCCATTGGAACCCTTCTCTATAGGTTGCTTTGAAATCTTTATAAAGTACAACAAAAGGTGGCCAAGTGAGGATCAAATTTGGAAATAGAGATTGGAGTTCTTATAATCCAAACTTTGAGTGATAGAACCAAGATGAGCCTTAAACAAAATAGAAACGGGTAACAAAGTCTTAGGAGCCACTAAGAAAAAAATGGAGAAAACACAAACCATTTTTTATTCTTTGTAACAACATCCACCCCACGAAACCCACCAAAGGAATTAGTGATGCCTTCAATCACTTACTCATCCAAAACTCCAGAGGAAGGCATGGAAGATGAACCCACATAGGAACGGCAGAAGTGACATGAACCAAAGGGTCAAATCCAAGATGTCATTATAGAGTTGAAGAGTGTCATTTTCATAGAGAAAAAATCCTAAGGCTAGAATGTGGAGGAAATATTCCTTGAGAAAGAAACATAAATAGGAAAAACCTCTTGGTAGAGTAGAAACAACAACCAATCCCTTTAGCACCCAAGCAGACAAAACCCACTTTCTGGAAAGTAAGATATCTAGTCTATGAACTTTGAACTTACCCACAAGAATGTTAGACTACATCTTGGAAAGGGAATGGTCCATGGTAGCATGAAGGACATTGATAGAGGTCTCCTAACATGATTTAACTACTGACACCCCACCTTTCAAATTAGAAGCACTGTGAGAAAAAAGACATTTTCAGTACCTTATAGACTAAAATTTCTTGAAAGAAGACGTGAGAGAGGGACAACTTATATTGAGTTCCTCAACCTTCAAAGGTTCTAACATCCCAATTATAGGGCCATCGATCTCTAGGAAAAGTAGTGGGGTGATCCCACAATAATCCTCAAAGACGTAATCCCCATGGTGAGAAAAAGAATAGACTTTGTCAAAGCTCCCTATGTCAAGATTTGGCTTCAAATTCCTTCCAGTAGAAATCTTTTTCCCTTCCAATATTTCCCACCCACTGGTAGTAGAGCCCACCAGTTTCCCTATTTTTAAAAATGTTAATTATGACATTTTGGAGTAACTACTTCATTGTGAGTGCCCACATGCTCTGTGGGCTCACATTCAATAATTATATGGATATTATCATACTCTACCACCTCTCACTACTCCTATTTAAAATAATAACATTTCTAGTAAATCTTCAGAGAAGATAATCTATGTTTTTTGTGCTTTGGAGGTTACAGTTGTCTTAGAGGTCTCTAGCTCTTTGTCAAAGGTAGGTTATTTTCCTTAAGTTGAGAATTCCATCATTCCTCATTAGCAAGAACATAATTTTCTTTTGTATTTGACTAAAGGAAACATTGTTAGTGTTTAATTTCATAAGATATATATTTTTCTTCCTCTTTGGGGTTCCAATTTTCCATATATCTACTCCTTATTTGTGGAATCTCACATTTAAGATTTGGGAAATATATTTGAGGGATTAACTCTACTATTTGATTATATTTATTGTTTTCACATCATCTTTGTCTTTTTACCTTGGCCAAAATTAGTTTTCTATGGTTCCTCTTTTGTCACCTTCTCTTATGATTATGCATGTTCGTTATTGGTTTATGGCATCATCTTCCAAGGACATGGAAAAAAATGAGCATATTTCAAAGAAATCATCTTTCTACAGTTGGCTTGTTATTTCTATCAATTTGTATCCATAATCAGAAGCATTTTTTTATTTGTACTTTTGTTATCTTCTTCTCGAGGGAATAAATTTGTTTTCATAGGCATTGGGATATGTTTTTTCCTTTAAGAACTCACCATTTCTATAAGACATTGCTCATTATGGGGGAGTCATGTAGTCTCCTTCTTTACTTTCTATGGGGGATATTTGATGATATATGTATAATGTTTGTAGTCCATGGGGGTTGTGATTGAGTCCTCCAACCATGGATCTTATTTATTTTATCTTTTAGAGAATATATTTCTCTGATGCAATTTTCTCTTTTTCTCTACTTTGTGATAGATTCATTACATTACATTTACATTCTACATGGGTACCTAACATGGAAAAGTTGTCACAGCCCATCTTGCATCTTTTTTTCATATTCTAGAGTAATGTACCCCCTAAGTTACACTTAAGGTGGGTGTGTTGGTTTCGAAATTAACAAATTTGAATGCTATGAGCTTGCCTACTCAATTATTGGATCTCCAACCACACTTGGCCAACTAATAGGAATGATCAATTGATCAAATTCCTCTTCACTTTAGGCTCTATAGAACCAAGGCGAGTGGGCCAATACCTAAACCTAAATCTATTGGTTGGAGGTTTTTATAGTAGATAGAAATGTATATCTAACTAAATGATATCTTCAAGATGGAAAATTACTTTCATGAATCACATCAAATTGTGAATATAAAAAATGTTGAATGCTTTATGATTGATTATTTATAAAAATGAAATGTATAAAATTTGTGAATTATAAATACAATGCTCAATTAGGAATGTCCTCGAAATACTTGATTAAACCACCTTGAAACAGTATAAGAATAATGCCTTTATCTTCCTTAAATATTATAAATTCAATTAAAATAATCCTACGTATAACCCAGTGAGACAATTTTAATAACTTGCTTTTAAAACAAGATTATCACCTCAAAGGCTTCTATATGCATAATTAAATAGATCTTTATTGTCACAACTATTCTTATGGAGTTCAACTTGTTTAAGAAATAACAATAATATAGAATGAAGTTTCACAACCAATCCTTCAAACTAATGTTCAAACTGAAAACAAATCCAAATTATTATATCATAAGATTGCACATTTAAGTATTTAAATTAATGAGATTATCACAAATAACTCATCAGATTAAATAGAAAGATGAATATCAATAGGAATTAGGGAACAACTGAAATTATACTGAAATAAGAATAGTAAAACCCAACTGAATACAAATTTTTTATGGTTCATCTTCAGATGTGTACCTCTACTAAACAAACCCTAATATATTGCCTAAAAACTCATGTTTCAATGTCCTTTTTGTCTTTCAAAATGATTCCCTATATATAGATGAGGATTCAATTTTGGCTAAAAGGACATACCCTTTTAGAAAGAATTATTATATCTTAACAAATAATTTACAAACTGACTCGTCAAACTAATTGCACCCAAAACCTCCTAAGATAATACTTTGGAGTGTTTAAACATAAGTAATCTTCCAACTGATTGCCACAACATTTGGAACTCTTTAGAATTTTTGCATGGGAGTATGTATCTAATTTTAATCTTCAAATCAATCCTCCATTTTTATCTATAACTTTTGTTTCCTCTCATCTTGTGAATTCTCCATATTTCTTTCCAATTACAAGATCTTGGAAAAAAAGAAACAAGTTAATTACATGTAAAAATGAGAAATAAAACCTTACATGTCATTATAATATAATCCATGGCCTTCGATTCCTAAGAAAAATATTTAACAATATTACCACCCTGATATTTTAATTTCTTGTCACAGAGTATACATGTCACGATCTCAAGATCTCGCTTTGAATAATGATCGATCTATTTTAACAATAGGATCACAATAGTCATTGATATTTACATGTAGCATAATGAGCCATCCTCTGGTAACTGAGTATACATGAAAAGATCACGTGATCATGCCTAAAATAAAGATCTTGCAACTTTCATCATGGGATCATGGGGACTATTGATTTTTACCTACAGTTATTCATCGAATGATCTTATGATCTTTTTAAACAATGATTCACTTTTCCTTTGGAACAAAAGAGCTTTGTTAATCTCAAACATGTTCTAAAAGATTAAGACTTTAGTTGCGCACTAGTTAACATTAGTTTAATTGGCACTTAAAATAATAGTTATCCTTGTCACTATATCAAACTGGTCACCCGTCACCACGTATCATCCATTTCATCTTATTTCTTAGTCACTCGTGGACCCATGACACATGAAAGAATCTCATGATCTCGCACATAATAACCATCATTCAAGTTTTATCACGAGATAATGATAACCATTGATCTTTACCATGATTTACCCATCGTACAACTTCCTTGCGTTAATGAAACTTTACATGTGGCAATATCTTGTGATCCCATCGATATTATCTATCATGTTGTTTCCTTGGAGGGATTGCGATGATCATTGATCTTTGCAGCCCTTTAACCTTTCTACATAAGATGACGTAAGATATTCGTCCAGCATCATTTCTATAGAAGAAATGATCTTTGTTGAAATTCAACATGTGTTGAAAGATGGGCTCATTAGTAACCTGATCTTTAACCAAAATGACTGCTAAAGTAGGACATGTGGAATTCCCTCATTATCCCACAATCAAGTGAGATAATAGGATGACATCATCACAGGATTATGAGAGTCGTCAATCTTGTTTAATCTTTACCCATACATTTTTCATCACTGATTCAATGGTCATGTACATCTGCCATATGGTGTCTCATCGTTATCCAGGTAATCAATTTAGACATAAGGATGATATCACCACACAATTACCGGAGCCATCCATCTCCATCCTGCTTGGTACTTTATTTATTTTCTTGGTTTTTTGAACATACGAGTCATCTTTCACCATGTAAAATATTATATAAAAGATCTTCCACCCTCTATCAGATGAATTACGTCTTTTCTTCCATGATATCATGTTTGTTGCTAGGGTTCCTTAGTATGTGCTATGTCACTAACCATGAAATCTTCCCCCTACACATGAAAAATCCACAGTGACTATTCGCATGATTGAATCAACACGGTGACCTAAAAGATATTAAGCAAAATACATGATTAAATGAAATAAAACAATATAGGAGGAGAAGAATATAAATTGAAAATTTATGTTCTAATAGTGGCTCTTTCTGGGGAAGTATGCTTCTTGTGAACATAGCGAGATTCCAGTTATCTTTGGAGAAGAATACAATTAGATCCTCATACAACAAATAAAAAAATGAGAACAATAACAAATAATATCCTTTTGTAAATGTCATAAATACTCCATGTCTCTCTAAGAGAAATAGTTTTTAGATATTGAGCATGCACTAGGAATACCTGAATTCTTTCATCTGTATCTTGCAAGAAAAATTAATCTTCTCCTCCTTGTACGCAACAATGTATGAACGAAGCCACAATGCTTCAAAATTCCCATGTTTCCTTTTGTCTTAATCTTTAGCGTTCTATTTCAGCACCCAATCACCATCATTAAATATCCTTTTGAATGATCTTTTTCATGTAATATTTTAACCTATTGTTGCTTCTTTATATTTTTTTCTTGAGATTCTTTCCTGAATTCCTCTAATTCAATCAATTGATCGAGCCTTTCTTCCATAAAATTGATATATTCAAGTTGTTCTATTGTGACAAAAACTTGTATGGTAGGAGAAAATTGTTCAAAGGTAATCTAGCTTCCTTCCCATAAACCAATTCATACGGAGAAAAACCTATAGATTTCTTAATAGTAATTATATCAACCCATAATGCTAGATTTAACTTAAAATCCCAAAATCTTTTGTTATTATCTAACATCCTCTTTATTATTTTCAAAATGTTTGTATTACTAGATTTTTCTTTCCCATTCCCTTGAGGACAAATTGGTGAGGAACATGATATCAAAATTCTATATGTTTCATAGCAATATGAAAATTCTTTTGATCTGAAAGACATACCATTATCTAGCACAATTTTATGAGGAACTCCAAACATGGTCAGAATGTTTTCTAATAATAATATAGTTACCACTTTACTTGTGGCCTGCCTGGTTGGGATTGCTTCAACGCATCTGGTAAAGAAGTTTTTTGTCATTGAGATCCATTTGTGACCTCAACTTTACTAATGAGAAATTTCTCAAATGAAAAAAATTCTCCACAATTGGAAGGTCTCTTCAGTATGTAAAGGTATGAGAGGTAATGCTCCATTATAATTTAGTTTCCCTAAAAATTTCTAGCATGCTTCACACCTTTTAATATATGAATAACAATTTTTCATGCGCAAAAGTTGGGAAAGACACAACTACAAAAAATTTCTACTAAGCAATGATAACTAAGTTTGTACAAACACAAGACTCTGAATTAACTATGAGTTACGTTAAGCTGCAAGTCTAGGACCTATCTGACTGAGTAGACTACGTTTGACTAGGTTAACTAAGTTGTTCCCTATTCATTTTAAAGTGATTGTCATCCTAGCATCAACTTATATCGTCAACACAGTTATTATCTACAAGTTAACTAGGGTTGTATTGGTTGAATAATTATACAACATTTAAATGTTTATTTAACATGATAATTTACTGAAGCACAACAAAAGTTTCCAAACCAATGTATTAACTTAAATAATATTAATCTTATTAAACCATTCGTGTAGATAGGAAATTATTTAAATTATTAAATTGAATATACTTAATTTAAAGGGTAATCTAAAAGAAGTTAATACTAACATGTTAGATCTAATCCTTAAAGTACTAATGCATTAAACATCTTATAACTAGACAACTCCATTAATCCCTTTTCTTAAATTAATATACTAATCTTAAATCTAGCACTTTAATTGATTGCTAATATACACAAATTTAATAATGTGCTAATTTAAACAAATTTTGACTTTTTATAATCCAACTTAATAACTAACCTATAACTTTTAATGCTTATAAGATCATACAAAAAGGAATGTTAAGACACCTAATTCTTGTAATGAGCATAGTAATACCACTTTATTGATGAATCAATTCAAAGTTTAATTTTTGAATTGAATCTCAACAAATAGACTTTAAATAATGGAATTAACTAATTACACTTATTTAAGTACTTATAAAGTCATTAAATCAAATGTCCATTAAAAATACTATAATTACCCATTTCCAATGGCTTATAAATTAAATTTTAAACATTAAATATATTAATTCCAATTTCCAAAAGTATTTAATTTAATGCAAATTCATTTAATAAAACTTCTTCTAGATAACTCAAAATTTAAAGTCAACATTTCTCAAATAGAATTTTATTCGAAATCCATTTTCAATCAAATCCTATCTTTAAAATCAAATCTATAACTTTTAAAAAAGAAACTTATAGATATGATTGCCAATCTCTGTATTAATTTATTTTAAATCTGATATGCATAATTTAATTTTTACATCTGCATTTTTTTATTAACCAAAGAATTAACCAGTGTGTTTATTTTTCCAAAGGGTTAGGGTTTTGAACAAAGCAAGGGAGGAGGAAAGGCGACATGATTTTGGAGCAGCCATGGAGGAGAGGAGGCACCACACGGGCCGAGCGCAGTTAGTAAGGTAGGGGCAGATGATGCAGGGGAATGCGGGGGAGAGATAACCGCGACAACACGGTTACCAGTGGTGCAAGTGGGAAGGAGGGATTTGTGAGAGTAAGGAAGGGGAAGGGCCCGACCATTAATAGTGCGGGCACACCCTCTGCTCTACCCACAGCGGGAGTCGCTTCGGTGGCTGCACTATGGTGAGCATAGTGGGTCCTACACTGAGGTTGTTGTCACTACGGTCACTCTACTATGTTCGCCTGACTCCCCCAAATAACCTTCCTTTTAAAAAAACAAAAAAAAAAATCATTGTTTTTATTTGTTTTTAAATAAAAACACATTTAACGAAAAGCAAATACAAAAAAAGAGAAAGAAACTCATAAGACATTCATTCCATTTTTTTTTGTAATTGCTTTTCATTAAATGTGTTTTTATTTAAAAAACAAATAAAAACAATGATTTTTTTTGTATATATATATATATATATATATATATATATATATATATATATATATATATATATATTCAACTATATTTAGGATTTTATATATATAGGATTTTAATTTTCAACATGAAATCATAGGTCTAAATATTAATTATGTATAATTACATATATAACTATTATTATATGTATATATAATTTTGTATATATTCATTGTTATATATAAATTTGATTTCTTGTACACATATTCATATAATAAATAATTGCTCTAATCTCCCCTTTTTATATAATATTTAGATTTTCCACATTGAATACTAGGCTCTAAAGGACATTTTATCATTGTTTTCAACAAATATGTACATAAATAAAAGAAAGAAATCTATTTGCCATCAATACCCTAATTAGTTGATTTATCGCTAAGGCTATTGATCATATTTTTAAAGGTATTTAGACTAGATTCATTTCTCAAGTACAATTACTTCCATAATATACCTTTCAAGATAACATTATAATAATTCCCAATTTAATAAAAATCAACATTATTTTAAAAGAATAGGAATACTCTTATTGACATTTCAAAAAGAAATCATTACAATAATGCTTTCACAATAAACCTATATTTCAAACTACAAGGTTACAATTAACATTATTCTTTTAAAAGTACAAGGGATATCTTAATTTTCACTTAATACTACAAGTTCAAAATTTCAATATAGGTCTTGAATACAATCATTAGGTGGGTAAATGACAAGGTCACCAGGTGATGGTTTCCAACAGGATCTCCATCATAAATCTACCAAGTGCTCCAACTGAAACTGCAATAAGGTAATGGGTTGACCAGGAGACTCACCTCCCAACCTAGTCCTTTACAAGGACACCCCCGAGCTAGGGGATTCACAATGCAACAGGTAATATACAACCATAACAACAACAAAACTGAAACATGAACAGAATGGAAAAATACCCAATAACCCAAGGATATACATAGGTCTATCTCCAAGAGACCTGAAACATAGGGGTGAAAGAGGACTTACCACAAGAGGAGAAATCCAACAATAAAAATACATACAAAAGGAATAGGCCACACATGGACTCAATATTCCCTTACTACATCTGTCTTCTTTCTACATGGCTACACATGGACTCGTGAGAAAATTTCATCTTCCATCTCCATGTCATACCACAACAACTGGAGTAATTTCACATTTCTCTCACAAAATCAAGTCATGGCTTCAAGCCTTTCATTTTTTTCTTATAACCCTCATATGCCCTTGGGAAAACTTGGCAACATGGGCACCCATATACCTATGTACATCTCTCCACACATGGGAGACTCTACACTACTTGGGTAAATAACTACTTTCACCCCTTCAAGGTTACTCAACCCTCTCAAGGGTGAGTGTACCTTGAAGAAACCCATAAACAAATAATCATGAAGGAAACACAAGACTCAACACAGAAACTCCATAGAAACCTAAGAAAGTGAAAACAAATACCATAAACTTCTTCAATGTATTCTTCAAGCTATGTACATATGCAAGAAAATACTACTCTAAACTATGCTAACCAGGAAAATAACCTCAAATCCAAGCTATAGAAATTGCAAAGTGTTTTGTGAAGATCTTCTCCTTCAAATCCTTCTCCCTCTCCTAAATCCTTCCTTCAAATTGATTCTATCTCTAAAATTAGAGTATGGGTGAGCACCCAAGCTCTCACTAAACTCTTCCCTACATAGGCCTTCTTCCTAAAATATCAGGAGTCATAAATGGAGGAGACACCCTAATCCATCTACTCTCCCCACTTTCCTTCCTTAGATCCATAAATGAAGTTTAATGCTTGCAAGGAAAGAAGGGATGGCTTATCCAAATTCTTCCATCTCTCCAAATTCGCCACTTAAAAAAATTAATACTTTAGGGGAGTCATAAATGATTTTTAAGACTCTGAATGGGCTATAAATGACCCCTAACGCCTAAGGTACCAAATGAGGTAGTTATTTTTTACCTGAGTTACACTCTGGGAGCCCAAATGACCCTCCTAAACTCCACCCAGAGTTAACTCACGAATTTCAACTTAAGTGGACACATCTAGAAGCTTCCTAACCCATGGTAAGCTTGGGTACTACACTAGGTAACCCGCTAGGTTAGATTCAAGTGTACACTAGTCACATCTACTAGCTAGGCAAACACATAGAGTGCACATGTGTCAAGTGACACAACAATATTACATAAGCATGACTTATTTATACATTTACTAAATAAAATATAATCATGCATAATACTCTTATGAATAAAATACAATATAATGAGGTCCATGCCTCTTTTTATAGACAGGACCTTAGCATAACAATTATCACACAGGTCCATTCCTGAATCCCCTATTAGTACCATGGTCAATTTTTCATGCATGCTCATTGCACAGGTCATTAGGTCCAATAAATCAACACATAAATGTATATCAAGATACATAATGTAAATTGAACACACATATACTCACATTTGCATCGATGATTCATTGAATTTTAAATAATATATGCTTCTAATCCATATGCATAAACATAACTCTTAATAAATATGCATACTGATAAATTATCTAACATCCAAATACTAATCCAATATATTGTACCGTCAAAACTAAGTTCTAAATTGAAATATGCATCACTAACATAGAATATCACATATATTTTATGATTGTAACATAATAAGGTGTTGTATATAAGCAAGTGATTCAAGATCCATAAAGTAATACATGTTTTCCAATGGTCCAACTATAACAAAATTAGTATTGACTAGAGAGCATATAATTGAGAAATAATGTTAAGTTATGACAGGCAGGGGTAGACCTCACACAATATTTAAATTTTTTAGGCCAATAATAACCAACATGCAAGATTGTATGTGCTATAGTCTTAGCTGAAAAATTTACTCCAAAAAATCCTTCATGTAACTCCTTAGTTATTAAACATTATTGTTGCATGTATAGATAAAATATTAAAAGAATATCTCTAATCTTCCAATACAAGTCACCTTGAATCAAGATATACCTAGCTTCTTGGAGTTTTATGGTTACCTTCTGGCTATTTCTAAAATCTTCCAAGTATCTCATGTCTTAAATAATAAATAATATCCTTATATCATGGATATCTTTCTATACTTACCATTAAACGTTTTAATCCTACTTGATGCACCTAAGCTGCTTCAAGATTAGAATCTGTCATAAGCTTTACAAGGCCTTGACTTCTTACCAACTTGGTGATCTAGATGTCAATATTGAATTCTTGAAATGATTAATCCATCAGCATCTCCTACCAGTGTTTTTTTCTTGTCTTAATATATCTTTTACTACAGTATTTGGCATATAAGCTATCATTGTCGCTCCTACCAAATATGGTCTAAATGATTTTACTACCTTCACCAATACATGGGCTTGCTTCTCATTGATGTCATAGTTCAAATCATCTTCCTAAAGAGTTTTATTGAAAAATACCACAGGCTGCTCATAGCATTCATTATCCTTTTGTAACATGATAGTAGCTATCATGTGATATGAAGCAAAAGAGAAAACTTGGAAATTTTTTGAGAAAACAAGAGATTTGAGAACAAGAGCTTCTTTGATAGCCCTTTTGATATCTACAAATGCTTCCAAGGCTTAGTGTTTCCATTTTACCTCTGCTCCTTTTTTAAGCATTTTTGCAATTGGTTTCACAATCTCAAAGAAATTTGATATAAACCTCTTGACAAAATTTATTTGTCCAAAGAAAGATTGAATAGCCTTCAAGGTTTTAGAAACTTTGATTTTATCAATGGTATCAATCCTCTTAGGTTCTATCCTTACACCCTCTTTTAACACAACATGCCCCAATAGCTTCCCTTATGCAATTCAAAAATGTCATTTTTAGGGTTAAGAGATATACCATACTCCAAAGCTCAAAAAAATTTCTTCTCCAAATGGTTATAATGATCCTCTGCTTTCTTTGAATATGTTGTTAGATTATCTTGATATATTTCTAAAAAGACATCAATTAAACCCTCAAAAGACACAACCATAGCCTTTGAAAGGTAGCCCCATCATTGGTAAGTCCAAAAGGAATTCTTGAATACACATATGTTCCCCATGGTTTTGTAAAGGTTTTTTTGTACTATTCTACCTCCTTGACTTTTACTTGGTCATACCCTAAAAACCCATCCATCATGGATAGCAATTCAATTCTTGTCACCTTCAGGAGTAGAGCTTCCATGTTGGGAAGAGCGTAATTATCATTTGATGATGATATGTTAAAATTTATAAAGTCTATACAAAATCTTATATTACTATTTTTATTTGTGTCAGGAACTAAATTAGATGTCCAATTAGAATGTCTGATTGGCTTGAAATTCCTGCATCTCTTAACTTAATCAACTCTTCTTTCATTTTTGGAGCAAGGGTGGGCTTTATGGGACGTTTCCTTTTCCTAAGTGTCTTTGCATCTTATTTTAGAGGTACCTCATTCAAAAATAGGTCCTCTCTATATGCTTTCAGGTCATCATATTACCATGCAAAAACATGCCTATATTTTCTCAACAAAATTTAAAAAAATCTAATATGGCCTTGGCAGTAAGATTTTTTCCAATGTATGCTTCCCTAATAATGTGTTTATTTCCAAGATTTATCTAATCTAAATCATCATTATTTACAGCGCTTGACGTCAAATCTATGAGTTGTTCCTCATAATTCTCTTCACATGTGAGATATTTCCTTACATCATGGTCATCCTTGAAAACCTGCCAATTCTGCACATTGTCTATTATTGTTGGCCTAGTTTTTATTTCTACTTGTGCTATCTCAATAAATGGTATATCATTTTTCCTGATAGTAAAGTTATCCATGATATATGCTAGAATATTTTTGATCTATCAATCGAATCAAATGTAAATGCATCAAAAACTTCTATGGAATCCCAAACCCCAATTCTATAACATTTTAATTTTGAATTTTTGGTAACAAATTTACTTTCAAATTGAGAAACAATTAATTCAAAATCACCATAGATAGATAATAATTTTATTCCATGCTTATTTTCAATTCTAAGGCATAATAAAAGACTCATATTCTGCTACATTATTAGTACATTTTTAAGACAAAAGGAATAAATATTTTAAAGATTTTCCATTAGGAGAAATAAAAATGATTTCATATCCATTCTCTTCCTTACTGCATGCACCATCAAAATACAATTTCCATATCATATCTTGATCTTCTTTAGCATAAATCTTAATTTATTCAGTATTTTGCATTGCATTTTTAGTAATACTTACTTTGAAATTTCGATGTCAGTGTGACAAAAGTAATTCATCGGTCAGGGCTCAATATCTTCAATGATATATGATGATCTAGGCTCCCTACCAAATGTCACTTCCCTTCCATTTACTAGAATAGTAGAAAAAAAATGATCCAATTGAATATGACCACCTACTAGATTAGACCATGGTCTAGATAGAAATATTCCATAATTTTAGTAGGTCCTTCTACCATAGTAATATAAGTTCTATGTGATACTTCACGACATACAGGAAATTAAAATTCTACATTTTCATTATACCACCAATATGCATAGATCTATTATCCATTGGATAACATATCCCAAGTTGTATCAACCTTCACTCCACGCTCTTTCATAACTTCTAATCGCATTATGTTTACTGATGCTCCTAAATCTATCATACAATTCTTAAAAAATTTCTTGTTAATTAACAATGTAAGATAAAAAGGATATACTTGTGTTTCATTTACTTGTTTCTGATTATATTATTCTTTAGAAACATCACCTACATTAGATAATACTTTCAAAGTCACATTTTTATACTCTGTAATTTTCATCATTTCAAGGAAAGGAACATAAATTTTCACTTGAGATAGAGCATTAGACATGAAATAATTGTCATTGAGAATAGATTTACTCGTCATTTTATTTTCCTTTGGCCTTGTCAGTTTTGGGGCTTCATGATGGTATACATGTTGGCCTTTCTTGTCAGCACCATCCTTTCTCTTCTTGATGTTTCTTTCCTTATTCTATTTGGGTAATTTAGCAAATACTCCAGTAAGTTTTCACTGATCAACATTTATTGTTCTATTCCTCAACCTATAGCTACTCTTTTCTTCCTCAATTGCTGCAATAGTATAAGATTCATTTTCCTCATCTATTAATCTCCTTATCATTGGAAATCCTTCCTATTTCCCATCACATTAATGTATTATGTTTAAAACACCATCACAGATGTACTCTTCATCAAAAGAACTATAATCATCTCTCCCCCATAAAGGTTTAGTTGAAATTGAATTCATTGATGGGTATTGGTCATCACTCCAATCTTCTTCCTCTTCCAAACTCTGGGTTACAACACAATTTTTAGCAAAATGCATTAATGTACATGCATCACACCAAGGATTATTTTCTACCAAGTTATTTCTCTTTCTCAAAGGATCAAGGGTCTCTTTAGTATAATTTTTTCTTTTGGTTTTGTATTATAAGCCATGTCTTCCAATCTAAGCGTGACATTTCTATAGAGTGGTGGCCTATCATTCTTGATCTTTTTTCCCTTTAAATCATTGAGTGTGTCCATAATATCTTTGAGATCATCCTTTCTAGAGGTTTTAGGATTGTACAGCTTAGTATCACCCCTTTTAGATTGTTGCATTTTTCTGGTGTATGTTATTTGATCTCATGATAGGTCTTTCTATCAAACACAATAGGTCTTTCTATCAAATGCCCTTAAACAAAAAATCAATCAAGAAAGAATCAAGATGTCTTATGTCTCTTGGTATGCTATTCAACACTTATTAAATTTTTTTTATTAAATTCTAATATGGACTCATTAAAATTCTTCTTAATGTTTGTTAGCTCATGTGATGTAAAATAAGTGTCAATGTGATCACCAAACTGTTCAATAAAATAATTTACAAACTCGTTCCAACCCAAAATTGATCTATCAAGAATCCCTTTGTACCATTCTCTGATGCAGAGGGTCTAGAATTCTAAGTGTTTAACATTCTCCAAATTATTAATCAACTCCCTTGAATTATTCAATGGTTTTGAAACCACCTATGTCTTCTTCACGAAGTTTGGCCTCCTAGTCTCCGGTTTCAACTTGCCTCCTAGGTATAGTTGAAATGATGAAGAAACAAAGCATAATTAACTTCTACTAGTCCTCTATGTACTTTGCTTTCTCCCTTGATTTCTCTTTAGAACTCTAAGCTCTTTCTTAGGATATTTACCAAACTTACCTAAGGTAATTTACCATGTTCTTGGTACCTTAAATGCACATTTGGAACCTTTCAAACACTTCTGTCCAGCTTGTCAATCCATTTTTTATTGCTACCCAAAGATAGTCCTAATTAGACCTAATTGTATTAGGTCTATTTTCACTATTTTGGTCAACTTGTACAAATTATTCCACACAAACCTATGGAAGGCTATATGATTCTAAAATCTATCACCCATCCCTTCAATAATCCAAAGTTATAGATCTTCAAGACACCCACAACCCTAATTTTCATCAAGCCCTAGTTTCTAGGCTATGTTTTAGGCCTCTGGACTAGTCTATGAAAAATGCATCCAATAGGTCTTCAAAATTCATTCCAACACTTGAAACCAATTATAAATTTAAGGGGACACTCTAGGGCTTCCACACATGCCACTTAGATGTCTGTACAAGATCATGGGTTTGCTCTTTCAATTCGATCTTCACTTTGTCCTGGCTCACCTACTCCAAGCAATCAACCTAGGGCATCACTCCAAAAATAGGAGTTCACTTGAAAAAACCAAAATGTAAACCAAAAAATAATGTATAAAGTGTAACCTATAATTCCACAAGGTCTCATTCATTTACAACCATGGATGCTTAGGTTAGAGACATTTTTGTTCCTACAACTCTGCAAATGGATGTTGCAAACACAGTCATAGTAAACAAGGTGTATCTTTGCAACCCCTTAGCTTGAAACCAAAATTGAAAATGAAAAATAAAGGTAATACTATTCTCTACACCCCCATGAAATCATATTTCACAATCTAATCCGTACACAACCATACAAGATTGCAGAAACACTGTAATTGAAAGGAAACAACTTAGAAAAACATTTGTACAATACTTGCACATGTGTGGTATGCAACTAAAAATTCATTCACCTCCAAAAATATTCATCCCATTCTCAAATACCCAAGCATGGGTGGTTACAATGGTCCATTTCTTGATTTTCAACTTCTTGCAAGCAACTTTTGCAAAATTGTAAAAGTTGCTAAGCAATTTGTACATTTCTTGCTTTTTGATGATTTTGGTCAACTCGATGCTCCTTGACCTATCCTAGGACCCTAGTTAGGTCACTTAGGACCCTAAAGGAGACCATTTCCCATATTTTCTCAAAATTAGAAACTTTTTAGACCATTTGACAACTCTTAGGACCTATGAGTAACTTGTTCTCTTACAAAAAAAAAGGAACAAGCTGGATCCAAAGACTTGTGGATATTATTACAAACACATTAAAAAATCCTAAACAACCTTAACCAATGTCTAATCCAAATTAAAACCAAAATGGGAGGTGCTTTGCACCATACTCCCCTAGGACAAAGAACTCAAGTCCCTTGAGTTAGAAGGTCTTCAATGGTGACTCCGTGCTTCAGTATCTCTTCTTCAGTCATCCAAGTGGCTTCAACATCTAGCAATCCTTTCCACTTCACAAGATACTCTTTTTAGGTACCCTTCGTCGTCTTCTTAATCACCTTGGATTCTAATACACTGTCCAATTGTAGAGGTTGAAGAGTGCACAAATCTCTGATCCAATCTTCTTCTCCCAAGTCTGAAAGAGTTTGGTGACTAGAGGGTGGTCCCACAATAGTGTGTCCCACTTTTTTGAACATCCTAATTTTTGCTGAAATTGCACATTTTTAAGAAAATATGATGATTTAAGCCTTGAGAGGTCCCATTTGAAGGAGTAAATTAAAAATGGCTAGATAAAATCCTTTTGGATCAAAATTCCTTTGGTATAATCCCACTACTCCTCACTCACACCTACAATCGAGTCTCCTTTGAACCCATCAAAATGCTGACAAAAAATCACTTTGACATTAACTTTTTGTGGGATCAAATAAATTTATTTGAAAAACCCAAATACAGGATGATAGTACTCTGAGAAAGTTTTCAAATAATTATGAGTTATATATATATTGATTTTATTAAGACTTTTCTTTTTAAGTTTTACTAAACATAGGTTTTCTGACCATTTAGCGACTTCTCTGTTCGACGCTTTTGGAAAATTAGTAAATTAGGGAAAAAATTATGGAAAATATCTAGCAAATAGGTATTTATGATACCTTTCTATCAAAAAAAGAATAAATGAATTTCGATATATAGAGATAGAGTTAGAGTGATCAAAGTGAACCTATGTCCAAATTATAATTACTGTCACTTCATAACTCAATAAACTTATAAATATTCATCCAAATTGAATGAAACCAAATTGATTCTCTAGATATTTGTGTTAAAATCCTAAATTCAAAATAATTACATTCTTATCAGTTTTATAAAAAAAGTTATGTTGATCAAAGTGAGTGTCACTCCTGGAAAATCCTGATTTTTCACACAAATAATTTTTGAAGGAGAAGGAAAAATGGATTCAAATAAATTCCAATTTTTTTTTAAAAAATATATTCATAAATTAGAAACAAAAAGCTAAAATTCACTATTTTACATCATATTCAAATTCTTAACGGTTTTACAACTATAGATGTCCGAAAGTGAAGTTTTTTTTCAGAATATTCATTTCACTGTCAAAGTTGGCCAAAAAGTGGGACACAATTTTGTGGGATCACCCTAGAATCAGAGGGAAGACCCTTATAGGGATACAGATCACAAACATGGAAGATGGGTGAGATGCCTAAATCAGGAGGTAACTCCACCTCATATTCATTATTACCATACTTATGCAATACCTTGAGTGGTCCTATCTTCTTCATCAGTAGCTTGGTTGGATTTCCATTTGGCAATATCTCCTTCCTAAGGTAGGAAATTACTAGATCACCCACCTTGAATTTAAAATCCCTCCTTGTCTTATCTTCCTTGGTCTTGTACTTGTCCACTTGCTTCTGTAAAGTCTTCTTAACTTGGTCATGAAGTTTTTTCATCTTCTCTCCAAAGGATTCTCCTTGGGCACTCTTTCTATCATACAAACTGAGTTCTCTCAACTCCATGATCCTTCTTGGATTAGCCCCATAAACTATTTCAAACGGGCTCTTTCTAGTGCTCCTATTGATGGAGTCATTATAGGCATATTATACTCATCCTATAATGTGATCCCATGACTGTCCATGCTGCTTAGTCAACCATCATAATAGGTTACCAAGAGACCTATTTACTACCTCAGTTTGTCCATCTGACTGACGGTGATAGGATGAAGAGAAAGATAAGTTTGTACCTATAATTTTACAAAGGGTTCTCCAGAAATGGCCCACAAAATTATTGTCCCTATCACTTACTTTGTTGAGTGGCAATCCATGGATCCTCACTATGTCTCTGAAGAAAAGACTGTAATGTGGGAAGCATCATTGGTTTGTCTATAAGGAACAAATTGTTCCATCTTACTAAACCTGTCCACCACTACAAATAAATTGTCATGTCCTCTTGGTGTCTTAGGCAGTCCCAAAACAAAGTCCATGCTCAAGCACTCCCAAGGTCCCTGTGGTATGGATAGAGGCTGATATAATCCAATGTTGCTACTATGTTCTTTGGCTCTCTAGCATATATTACATTTCTCCACAAACTTTCTGACATTTGAATGTAAGTTAGGCCAATAATAATCCCTATTCACTTGCTCAAGTGTCTTGTCCACTCCAAAGTGGCCTCCCAAACTACCTTGGTATTTTTCCTTGACTATGTTTTCCCTTATTGAGCGTTGAGGTATACACAACAAGTGTCCCTTGAATAATAGTCCTTCCTACAACATATAGTCAGTAAAATCCACCTTAAAGCCTTGTTTAAACTTCTCATGACATGCTTCATAGACATCCTTCAAATATTTTTCTTACTTGTAGAGGTATTTTTGGTCACTCGTCCCTACACTTTTCAATTGTATCTCCTGGATATTCAAGACTCTCCTACTTTGTGCATCTGCAACTTTGTTACTAACACCTTTCTTGTGTTTTATGAAAAAAGTATATGCTTGCAAAGATTGTACCCACTTTAGGTGCCTTTGATTCAACTTCTCTGACCCATTCAAGAAGTTAAGGGTATGATTATCTATATAAACTATAGATTCCCTTGGTAGGAGATAATGTCTCCACTTTTTGAGTGATTGTACCATTACATACAACTCAAAATCATAGGTGGAGTACATTTGCTTGGATTCATTCATCTTCTCTGAGAAGAATTCCACAGGGTGCCCCTCTTGACTCAACAGTACCCCAGTGGCTAGTTTACTAGCATCACACTCCATCACAAATAACTGATTGAATTTTGGGAACCTAAGAGTAGGTATTTATTCTATCTTCTTCTTTAACATTTCAAAGCCTTTATTAAACTGACATTTAATTCCTCCCTTTATAGTATTTAGTATTGGTGCACATACATGGCTAAAGTTTCTCACAAAATTCCTATAATAAGAGGCTAATCTATGAAAACTCCTAACATCTCCTATGGATCTCAGTGTTGGCCATTCCAATATAGACTTAACCTTATCAAGATCCATCTTCATGCATCCATTAGAAACAACAAATTCAAGGTACACTAATTCATTTTTCAAAAGATCACATTTTTCTTGGTTGATCATCATTTTCTCTTAGTGTAGCCTCCTAAAAACCATTTCCAAATGCTTTATATGCTCCTCTTTAGACCTACTAAAGATCAAAATTTCATCAAGATAAACAATTACAAATTTACCTATAAAGTCACCTAGTACTTCATTCATGAGCCTCTTGAATGTACTATGTGAATTTGTCAAGCCAAAGGATATTACAAGCCACTCATACAACCCTTCAATTGTCTTGAAGATTTTTCCCACTCATCACTAGGCCTAAATGTGATTTGATGGTACCCTGATTTCAAATCTACCTTGGAAAAATAGCAAGAACCCCCTAAGTTGTCCAACAAGTCCTCAATCTAGGGAATGGTAAATCTATATTGAATTGTAATCTTGTTAATATCCCTAGATTCAGTACACATCCTCCATTTTCTATCCTTCTTAGGTGGAAGGATAGTTGGCACAGCACAAAAACTCATCCTTATAAGCCCTTTCTCTAAAAAATCTTGTATCTATTTAGCAATCTCTGCATTCACTTGGAGTCATTTTATATGCTACCTTTTTAGGTAGAGTAGCTTCTAGTATTAGGTCTATCTAATGACTCACATTCCTCATAGGTGGCAAAGCACGAGGCAATCCGTTATCCACTATCTCACAGTATTTCTCCAACAAGTTTTTTACTTCTTGAGGCATGTTGACTTTCTCCTTATTCTCTTCTCTTGGCTTCACTATCACTGCACAACAGGCCCCTCTTTCCTTCCTCATGAATTTAAGAAACTATTTTCCAATCATGAGGATCACACTAGTTCCCACATGCTCCTCTTCATTAGGTTCTTTCAAAGGATCCATTTGAAACTTCTTACCTTGCTTAGTGATTACATAGTTGTTCTTATCCCCATCATGAATGGCCTTTACATCATATTGCCATGGATTTCCTAATAGGAGATAACATGCATCCATAGTCAATATGTCACATAACACTTTGTCTTTGTACTCTCATATTTCAAATGCCACTAAATTTTGTTCATCCACTACTATCTGTTGACCCTTGTTTAGTCATGACACCTTGTAGGGTGTAGTGTGTGGTATCCTTCTAAGATTTAGTTTTTCCACCATCTCAGTTGAAACTATGTTCTCTGTGGTACCAGAATCCACTATCACCTTGCAGATCTTCCCATGTGACCTACAAGTTGTTTTAAACAAACTCTTTCTTTGAAGTGGCTCTGCAATACTAGGAACTTTTAATAAATTCCTTCTCAACATAATCTTTTCCCCATCCAATACTGGCCCTGCCTTGGAGATTGGTGAGGTGAGACTTTGTGTGTCCTCTTCTTGTACTAAATGAGTTCTTCTTTCTCCCATCGATGAGGTGGAATCTTTATTAGGGAATCTACCCAGAGTATGGCCTACTTGGTTACAATTGTAGCATCTTCCTGTGAAGACAGTATTAGCCCTACCTTGTAACTGAAACCTACCTCTTGGAGGTCCTCTTCCTCTGTATCCTCCCCTCTGAAATTAACCTCTATACTAATTTCCTCCATTGTTGTCTGTAGACTGAGTTTCTTCATGCCTACTTAGGCTTTGACCTCTTCCAAAGTTACCCATGCCTTTGAATCCTCTATTGCCTCAACCTCTTTTTTAGAAATCACTCCTCCTTTAAGCCTTATTTTCTGCTCTCAATGCTAATTGGAAGCATTTATGCATATTGTCAAGGGCCATCATACTGATCTCATCTTGGATTCCTTGCCTCAATCCATTGAGATACATTTCTACCCTTTCTACCTCTTCTTCCTGTCTACTTTCCATTCAACTCAACTTATTAAATTCCTCAGTATAGGCACATCCTGTCAGCTCTTTTTCCTTAGGTTCTGTAACCTTTGATATATTTGTATCTCATAATCAGTGGGTAGGAATTGTGCCGTCAATATGATCTTCATCCTATCCCAAGAAACTATTTTCTTCTTACCAGTTGTTACCCTGTCATCTTGCATCATATTCCACCAAACCAATGTTGATTCCTTGAGTCTAGCCTTGTCATAACTAACTCTTTTCTCCCCTTCCATTTATTTGTAATAAAATTGGTTATCTATGGCCTCTATATAATCTAGGAACTCTTCTTCATTCAAACTGCCACTATAGCAAGGAATGTGTTCTATTCTATCTTTATTGATAAATTTTAAGGCATCCAAGAAATCTCTCTGTTCCTTATCCATCTCCACTTCTTCACCTTTTGCAGATGTCTCTCCTATCTACCTTTCATCCTCTTCCTCAATTTCATCTCCCCATTTAGTGACTCTCCTCTTACTCTTTGATTCTGTAAGATTGGCTTTTGCCAATAATTCTTGGACCAAGTCCACTATGGCATCCTTTCTCATTTCCTTTGGTGGAATGTTGTCAACCTCCTGGCTCTCCTCCCCTTCTAACATACACCAAACTTAATGTATTTCTGGCTCTGATACCACTCTGATACAGAGGATCTAGAGTTCTAAGTGTTTACCCTTCTATAAATTGTTAATCAACTCCCTTGAACCATCCAATGGTTTCCACCACCTATATTTTCTTCACCAATTTTTGCCTCCTAGACTCTGGTTTCAACTTTCCTCCTAGGTATAATTGAAATGATGAAGAAACAATGCATAATTAATTTCAAGTAGTCCAACTAGTCCTCCATGTACCTTTCTTTCTCCCTTGATTTCCCTTTAGAACTCCAATCTCTTGCTTAGGTCCTTTCCCATGTTCTTGGTACCTTAAATACCCATTTGGAACCTTTCAAACACTTCTGGCCACCTTTCCAATCCCTTTTTTATCGCTACCCAAAGAGAGTCCTAATTAGGCCTAACTATATTATGTCTATTTTCACTACTTTTGGTCAATTACTACAGATTATTCCACACAACCTTATGGAAGGCTATATGATTCTGAACGCTATCACCTAGCCCTTTAAGAATCCAAAGTTATAGATCTTCAAGACACCCAAAACCCTAGTTTTCATCAGGCCCTAGTTTATGGGCTATGTTCTAGGCCTCTGGATCAGTCTATGCAAAATGCATCTAATAGGTCTTCAAAATTAATGCCAACACTTGAAACAAACTGTATATTCAATGAGGCACTCTAGGGCTTCCACAATTGCTACTTAGATGTCTATACCAAATCATGGGTGTGTTCTTTCAATTCGATCTTCACTCTATCCTAGCTTACCTACTCCAAGCAGTTAGCCTAGGGCATCACTCCAATACTAGGAGTTCAGTTGCAAGAACCAAAATGGAAACCAAAACACTATTTATAGACCCTATCCTATCATTCCATAAGGTCTCATTCATTTTCAACGGTGGATGCTTAGGTTAGAGTCATTTGTGTTCCTATAACTGTGTAAATGGATGTTTCAGACACAATTACAGTAAACAAGGTGTATCTCTACAATCCCTTAACTTGAAATCAAATTTAAATATGCAAAAGAAAGCTAAGACTATTCTCTACACCCCCATGAAATAATATTGCACAATCTAATCTGTACACAACCGTACAAGATTGCAGAAAAACTATAATTGAAAGGAAAAAACTTTAAAAAAACATCCGTACAGTACTTGCACACATGTGGTTTGCAACTAAAACTTGATTCACCTCCAAAAATATTCATCCCATGCTCAAATACCTAAGCACGGGTGGTTACAACCATCCATTTATTTATTTGCAACTTCTTGCAAGCAACTTTTGAAAGTTGCTAAGCAATTTGTGTATTTCTTGCTTTTTGATGATTTTGGTCACCTCGATGCTCCTTGACCTATCCTAGGACCCTAGTTAGGTCACTTAGGACCCTAAAGGAGACTATTTCCCATAGTTTCTCAAAATTATCAACTTTTTAGACCATTTGACAACTCTTAGGACCTATGAGCAACTTTTGCTCTTACAAACAAAAAGGAACAAGTTGGATCCAAAGAATTGTGGATATTATTACAAACACATTAAAAACTCCTAAAAAACCTTAACCAACATCTAACCCAACTTCAAACCAAAATGGGATTTTCTCTGCACCATACTCCCGTGTGACAAAGAACACAAGTCCCTTGAGTTAGAAGGTCTTCAATGGTGACTCCTTGCTTCAGTATGTCTGCTTCAATCATCCAAGTGGCTTCAGCATCTAGCAATCCTTTCCACTTAACAAGATACTCTTTGTAGGTACCCGTCCAGGTCTTCTTAATCACCTTGGATTCCAATACATTGTCTAATTGTAGAGCTTAAGGAGTGGGAAACTCTTTGATCCAATCTTCTTCTCCCAAGTCAGAAAGAATTTGCAGACCAGTATCAGAAGGAAGACCCTTATAGGGATATAGATCACAAAGATTGAAGATGGGTGAGATGCCCAAATCAAGAGGTAACTCTACCTCATATGTATTATTACCATACTTATGAAATACCTTGAGTGATCCTATCTTCTTCATAAATAGCTTTGTTGGCTTTCCTTTTGGCTGTCTCTCCTTCCTAAGGGAGGAAAGTACCAGATCACCCTCCTTGAATTGTAAATCCCTCTTTGTCTTATCTGCCTTGGTCTTGTACTTGTCCACTTGCTTGTGTAAATTCGTGTAAACTAACTGCACCCAAAACCTCCTGATATAATACTTTGCAGTGTTTAAACATAAATAATCTTCCAACGACCTTCCATGCTAGTTGGCACTCTTTAGACATTTTTCATGGGTGTATGTATCTGATTGTCATCTACAACTTAATACTCTATTTTTATCTACAACTTTTATATCCTCAAGTACTGTGAATTCTCCATATTTCTTTCCAGTTACAAGATCCTGCACAAAAGGAATCAAGTTAATTACATGTCTAAAACGAGAAATAAAACCTTACCTATCATTAGAATATAATCCACGGCCTTCGACTCCTGAGAAAAATATTTAACATTACCACCCTAATCTTTCAATTTATTATCACCGAGTATATGTGTCACAATATTGTGATCTCTCTTTAAATAATGATCGATCTATTTTAACCACGGGATCATGATAGTCATTGATCTTTGCATGTAGTATACCAAGCCATCCTCTGGCAATTGAGTACACGTGGAAAGATTTAATGATCACGCCTAAACTAAAGATCTCGCAACTTTGATCATGGGATCACGGGGACTGTTGATCTTTAGCTGCATTTAATCATCGAACGATCTTATGGCTTTTTGAAACATCGATCACCTATTCCTTTGGAAAAAAAGATCTTTGTCGATCTCCAACATGTGCTAAAATATTAAGACTTTAGTTTCGCACTAGTTAATATTAGTTTAATCGACGCTTAAAATAATATTTATCAATCTCAACATATCCAACCAGTCACCCGTCGCCAAATGTCATCCATTTCATCTTATTGCTTAGTTGCTCGCAGTACTAGGAAAATGGAAAAATCTTTCAATCTCCCACATAATAACCATCATGCAAGTTCGATCATGGGATAACGATAATCATTGATCTTTACCATGGTTTACCCATCGTGTAACTCCCTTAATTTATTGAAACTTTAGACGCACGAAGATATCTTGATCCCGTCCATATTATGTATCGTGCAACTTCCTTGGCACGATTATGATGATCATTGATCTTTTTTAAAGCCTTTAACATTTGTATATAAGATGTCATAAGGTATTCTTGGAGCATATTTTCTCGGAGAACAAATTATCTTCGTTGAAATTTAATACTTGTTGAAAGATGGGCTCATTCTTAAAGGCCTGATCTTGACCCAAAATGACTACTGAAGTTAGATAGGTGGTATTCCCTCGCTATCCTACAATGAATTGAGACGATAGGATGACATCATCACAAGATTACAGGCGCAATCAATCTTGTTTAATATTTACCCACACATTATTTCATCGCTAAGTCAATGGTTGTGTACGTCTTCCACATGGTGTCTCGTCGTTATCCCGTAATCAACTTAGACGTAAGGATGATATCACCGTGGGATCATGGGAGCCGTCGATCTTCATCTTACTGGGTACTTTATTTCTTTTCTTGGTTTGTCAAATAGACCAGTCATCTTTGACCACATAAAATATCATGTAAAAGATCTGCCACCCTCTATCAGATGAATTACGTCTTTGCTGCCACAAATGTGTATTTTCTGCTATGGTTCCTCAGCATGTGTTATGTCGATAACCATTAAATCTTCCTCCTACACATGAAAAATATGCAGTAACTATTCTCATGATTGAATCAACATGGTGACCTAAACAATATTAAGGCAAATAGATGATTAAATAAAATAAAACAAGCTAATTATTACGAATATTATTAGGAAGTTAGGTAAACTTTAATTATATTTTATTGTTTATGTAAATTATTATTTGTGTTGAGTAGTTTGTAGGTAGTTTTACCTACCCTCGCATCTCATTTGTTGTTGGATACCTACTCTTGCATGAATAAGAAGAGATCCTATGCATTGTTAATCATCTAAAATACATCCATTATTTGGTGAAATGTCTATGATGGTTTATTAAAATTTTAGGTCCAGGAGTGGAGCATTAATCCAACACCTAAAAGGTCCAAAATGGAAATTATTTTCGCAAAATGTAGATCAAGATCAAGAGGTACCTAACATGGAAAGAAGAAAGGATCAAGGTTCTATGACATTTATCAAAGAATACAAGGCAAATAGAAAAAACAATGAGAGAGAATTACAAACAAATGAAGATAATAACATAAAGGTGTGAGTGAGTACATAGGAAATAAGTGGAGGTATATAAAGAGGAAATTGTGAATGTTAAAAAATACAACCTCATAGAACCTAGTGAACACCTATATGAAAATCACCTATCACGTGTAAGAAACCCAGAAACACACAAAAGGTGATTTGAAAGCCTTAAAAAAAAGTATATTACAATAATTGAATAATTACAAATGGATCAATCCTTATAAAAGGAGATGAAATCCTAAAACTTAAAACCCTAGGATGAGGAACTAATAATTGATAATTAATGAATAAGTAATGGTGCTAAGTTTATCTTAAGTGAAACTAAAGTAAAAGGTGACTTAAATAATAAATTGATATGATTTAGTCCATTAAGTAATTGACCTTGTTACTCCAACACCCCCCCTTAAGATGAACTTAGGGAGAAGCTAACAAACTAAGGGCTAGATGCATGAAAAAAAATATTAGTCCCAACAACTAGGCATGATGAGGTACCCAAGTATAATAAATCTCTGTAAACTGAATAAAAAGGAGAAAACCTAGTGGGAATAAACTCCTACACTAAAAGATATTAAAGCATGTAAAAAAGAAGAAGGAAGCCCTCACAAAGACCCTATAAGGGAAACGTCCTTCACCCCAAGAATAGATTGCAACCAAAGATAGTCTGGTAATGGAAAAGGTTTTGTGGAGACGTTGGGAACTTACTCCTCTATAGGAATGTACTCCAAGATAAGGAACCATCTTGAATCAACTTCTTGACGAAGTGTGTGTGGATCAAAATTTTCTTCATCCACTAATGCTCTACTAGATAGCAATAAATGTTTATAGCACTCTAATTTTCACAACAAAGAACTGTGGGGCTATCAGGAGGAAACCCAAACTCTATCATCAACTACCAAAGCCATAAAATATCTTGACTTGGTAACACCAGTACTTGGTACTCAGCCTCTATAGATGATAATGCAATACATGATTGCTTCTTGTAAGAATATGTGATAGGACCAAAACCAAGGAAAAAAAATCCAAAACTAGACTTCCGATCATTGATATCATCATCCCAATCCAAGTTAGTGAAGCCAACAATATGAGGAGCTCCTAACGTGTAGTGAATTTTATACTTTGTGGTGCTTGAAATGTACCTCAAGACATGTTTGGAAGCTTTCCAATGATTCTAATGTGGATCATGGGAGAATCTAGAGAGAAGGTCAACCACAAAGGAAAGATCAATACACAAATGTGTTAGGTACAACAACCTACAAACCAACTACTTGTATAATGTAGAGTCTACTGAAGGAGTATTGCAAGTGGAAGACATAACAACACCTGACTAAAAACGTATGGGGGAAGGCTTGAAATCAAGCATGTCGAATCTCTGTAGGATGTCAAGATCATACTTTTGCTGATAAAGGGTAATCCCATTCGAAGGCTTAATAGCCTATAAAACAAGAAAACAATGCAAAATACTTAGATCGGCCATCTCAAACTACTTCATGAATGCTCTCTAAACACTCTGAATCATGGAGGATGAGCTACTTCTAAGTATGAGATCATCAACATATAGAAAAAGGTTCAAAATATCATCCACCTAATGATGAAAGTATACTGTGGGATCATAATAATAGTGTGTAAAGTGAGAGAAGAGAAAAAAGAATCTATCTTCTCCTACCAAGCCTAAGGGGATTGTTTGAGACCATATAATGAATGCCAAAGTCTACAAACCAAAGAATTGTCCTGCACAAATCCCTGAGACTACTCCATACAGATCTCCTCTTGTAGGTCTCCATGTAAGAAGGTAGTCTTCCCATCCATCTAAAATATTGTCCATCCCTATAAAGCTACTAGAGATATTAAAAAGCAAATAAAATTCATCTTGGCAATAGGAGAAAAGTGACCAAAGAAATCAATAACATCAACCTACAAAATCCCTTCACCACAAGATGTGCTTTGTACTTATATATTGAACCATCTAAAGAAAACTTGGTATGGTACACCCACTTGCACAAAACTAAATTTCTTCCCTTAGGAATATGTTCAAAAGATCCCAAGTATTATTCTTCATCAAAGAATAATACTCCTCCTTCATAGCCCTATCCTACTCAGCATAGCCTATTTCCTCTTAAAACCTTTGACGATCATATGAAATGGCATGACTCAAGAGACTAGAACTTGATGTTTGTGCACCTATACAAAAATAATTTGAAGGGTCACCAACCATAGATCCAACTTCCTATATAATTAAGCAAAACCACTTGGGAAAATCCTATGTATTCAATGGTGGAGGTGATGGTGGATCAACATTTTCATCGTCCTCAAGAGAGAAACAATCCTCAAGAGATGGAAATGGATGATTTGGTAGTGAGAGAGATATTGGGATTATATAATTCATCTGGAAAAAGAACTCATCAAATTGGACATCCTTCCAAAACAAGACCTCTCTAGAATCAAGATCAAATAACCTGTACGTATTAACATCCTAATAAAGGAGCATCTTGGGTGTTGAGATATCTTGCATTATGTTCTTTTCTATAGCAGTTTCTTGTTCATCTTGTTAGTTTTGGTTGAGTTCAAGATCTCGTTTGAGTTTGTGGTTGCAATCACAGTTTCATAATCTAGAACGTTCATGGATCACTCTCATATGTTCACATCACCTTATGTTGATTGAGCATCAAGATTCATTTCTCCTTATGATCATGGGTAATGTGTTCATGATTAGCGAGGATATTCTTGAGATTTGTGTTGTGATCATGATTCTTAGATTTTAGCTGTTGCGATCGTAGGTCATGGTTCTCAAGTCCTTGGAGGATTTTTCCCTTTAATTTCTCATGTTTAATTCACAGATCATAAAATCATTATTGTATTTTGTTCAAGACCTTTATTTGTAAAATGTTTCCTTCTTAGGGAATGTCTGACCTAATAAGAAGCTGAGTGCTATCCCCTCCTTGGAGGAATCAAGCTTGATGTTTTCTCTTTTGAGGTTGATAAGTCCCTGGGCCCAGATAGGTTTCCTTTGTAATTTTTTCATAAATTTTTGCACATCGCGGGCCAGGAAATCTGTAATATTGTTAAAGAATTCTTTGGGTCAAGAACTATGCCTAAAGAAATTAATGCTACTTTCATTTCCTTGATCCCCAAAAAACCTGGTGCTGATTCTGTCAATTCTTTTAGGCCGATCAGCTTATGTAATTCGGTGAACAAATGTTTTTCAAAGTTTCTCACTCTTAGACTACTAGCTATCCTCCCTAATATCATCTCCCCACAAAAGAGTGGTTTTGTTCCTAGCAGGAAAATTATTGATTCCATTATGAAGGTGCATGAGGTCATTCATTCAGCCCACTCCTCTAACAACTATGGTTTCATGTTGAAACTCGATCTCTCAAAGGATTATGACCGGGTGGATTGGGATTTTTGGATTGAGATTCATCAATCCTTTGGTTTATGTGATAAATTATTGCAGATGGTTTTCTAGCTCATTAGTACTTCTTCGACTATAGTTATTATCAATAGCTCTTCTTCTAGATCCTTCAAGGATTTTAGGGAGCTCTGTCAAGATGATCCCTTGGCCCCTATTCTCTTTTCCATTCTGGTGAAGGGTCTTGTTGATGCAAATTTATGACAACCTCACCAATGGTAGATGAGTTGTCACCGAATACCAGAGTATCGTCCAACTTTGCCTGAAGAGGTGGATGTGAGATCTTTCTCTCCTGGCCTCCAAGCACCATTATCGGGTCATGATGGTGTGGGCTTAGCTTAGTTGGAATAATGACTATTTATTTTGAGGGGATAGGTCCTTTTGACTCATAGACCTCTGAAACTTTAGGGATAATGGGTTTCCTGCAAGCATAGTTTAATATTTGGCAAAGAAATAGCAAAAAAAAGGACAGGGTTAGTATAGATCTCTAACTATATCCAAGACATATATTCTCTTAACATCAACAAAGTTCCAGCTAAAATACACAATGGATACTAGATATACGCACAACCTTCAATCAGACATATATTAGTAGCAAAGCAAAGTATTTAATTGAATCATTACAAAACTAGAACAAAGGACATAAGAAAGAATACAACATCAGAATTATTTCACTAACTCTAGGATCAGAAACAACATAGAGCATAAAGCTTAATGGTGTTTCTCATTCTTTCATTAACTTCAAATC
Organism: Thuja plicata; assembly: GCA_018584345.1. NCBI lineage: Eukaryota > Viridiplantae > Streptophyta > Pinopsida > Cupressales > Cupressaceae > Thuja > Thuja plicata. The sequence goes on from MU226225.1 coordinate 2,319,584, forward strand.
CACCTTCACTAGTAGTTACACTAGTGTCTCCAAGGGAGCATTAATCTACTATAAACTTCTGAGAAAACCAGATTGCTAAAAGACTGAAATCTTGTATTACTATTGGACAACTAAATCATCAATATGTTGACCCTTCAAAATGGCATCGGACTTGGTATTTATAGAAATTTATAACTACCTAAGGGACTAACCCTACGCTAGCTATTTACATTATATTACATTATTTATAGCTGGTACTACCTGCACTGTCAGAATTTCCTAATATAATACAATAATTTGAGAAGAGAAGAGAAGAAAGGAAGGAAAGAGCCCTAGGAAAACTGCCATTGGAAAGAGTGTCACTATACTTGCAAATGTGATGGGTCTCCCTTAAGTGACTTGGGACATATGCCCTCTTTAATGTTCTTCTTTACTTCGGTGACTTGGGTGAGCAGAGGTACACCAGAGAGTAAATGCTAGAATGACACCTCGGGGTCTGGGAGACGTCTTTAGTGAACCAATAGAATAATGGTGACTAGTCATGCCAAGAGGAACAACCACAGACCTGAAAACATGTCATAGATAGTGATTGGTTGGCTCAAGGGAGCTATCAACACTCATCACTATAAATAATACAAAAATTGGGAACCCGGGGTCCAAGGTCCGGGAGCTTACGCTCAAAGAATAAAGAATGAATATTGTAGGAAAGTTTTGTTGAATGATCCCCAGAATCTAGGATATCTTACTGGCCTTTGAACCTTTTTTATACCTCTAGAATCTGGGGGATGTCATCTTCCTCTATATCCTTCAAACAATATCGACAATTCACAGATCCCTCAAAATGGGGGTTGACACTTTCAACCTTATCTTTTAACTCTGCAGCCACCTTGGATGCACCATGGGATTTGAGCATCACTTGGGAGAGTTCCACCAGGGTGGCACCATTAATATTTTCCCTGGGTCAGAATTGAGCTTCGACCACTTAATCAAACTTACCAATTACGAAATCAATTGTAGAGTAAATCCTAGGGCTGAGAGGATTAGCCGATGTAATTTCCTTGATAAGGGTAGCATATTGATCCAAAGGAGTCTGAACCACCTACAATTGTTCCTCCAACACTTGTACCAGTTGCTTGCCAGTTTTGACTTTGAATAAAAGTCTTGAGTATTGAGTCTAGAGGAACCCACATGATTCATCCCCTAGAATTCTAGTGTTTATTAACTCGTCTTCCTCGAGATCTAGAGTCTACGATGTGGTATCTCTCCAATATTCATATTTATCAATCTCTCCCTACCACTAGGGAAGGGTGGCCTATATCTTCTTTGCTAAATCATTCACCTGAGAAAATTCTGGGAGAGACTCAGACAAGAAACTTCTTATCACCCTGACTTGATGAGTGATCCACTCATCTACCGCTAATGCCTTCTTCTTCATGATTTTTAGAGTATCAACATCACTCTATGGTAGTGGTCTCCTGGGTACTGAGTGTCTGAGTGTTTTGGATGTGAGGGGGTGCACTAATTCTTCCAGGAGTCCCAAAAGGTTGGCATTGGATGCTTTTATCTCTTGGATCTTATGAGACTGCTTCTCATATCATGCCCAAATAGCCTAACCCACTTCACCTAGGAGGTCTACTTCCCCATGCTGAGTTCTTTTTCCCAGAGACACCTCCCTAATCACATATTCTTTGGAGGCTACCTCAAAATCTTCTTTTCCTACTGGAGGGGCAGTGGCTATCACCATAATATTTCCATCTGAGGCCCTTCTAGTGCTAAGAAGAGTATGAGCCTTCTTAGGCTTCTTAGGAATCTGGCTTTCAGACAACATCTCGGCAAGTGATAGTAGGGTCGTGATAGTAGTTGGGGCCTTCCTTTTCTGCGCTTCCACTAAACACTATAGCGGGGTAGCTAGCCCGCCTGTCATCATCATCGCTGAGCTTGAAGTGTCCCTAAGGTTCAACTCAAGCTCACCCCCTAGGGTATTTCCATTGTATATGTGGGGTCCTTGTCTTTATTTTTTTTTATCTCCCTCCCCATCACCCTCCATAATGGTTTTCTCTAGTGGATTAGGTGGCAGAGAAGGGAGAGGCAACTCATTGAGATTTACCTACTAAAAAATGATCGCAACATTGTCGGCCACCGTATCTGATGGCATGGGCAAAATCTAATTACTAGTTAAGTCCAAGAGGGCAGAATTAGAGGTTATGGTTTCTCCCAAAGGTTTGGTTCCCTCTTCAGCCGGTACTTGTTCTACGACCGGGTCTTTCCTTCATTTTTGTGGCACTTCCTTTTCACCTTCGGCTTCATCAAGATGAGGTTCACCTTCTTTGCGGGCTGCCACATCTTCTGGCCTTGTTGACTCAAGTATGGGGACTTCATCTTCTTGCCCCTTTGTCTCTTCCATGGCATAGTCAACCATACCATGTAATTCTCCTAGATCGCCCAGTGAGAAGAAGTCATTGACATTGATCTGTGCTATCTCTGGGGGACTCAGTGGGTGATCCTCTGTTTGGAGGAGGAGGAGGAAGAAAGAGCCTCAACCTCTAATACATCTTTGGGCTCCAAGCCCAAATTCTTTCTCTACAGCGACCGAATTTCCTTTTGTTTCTTTCTCCTTTTAAGTGGCACTTTAGGCTCTGTAGCTAGCACTTCTTTGGAGATTTATTATTCACATGCTACACTTAATAAAATAGCCAAGGATGAAGAACCTCATAGCTGGAGACAGGAACCTACCAGCATAGCTTCTAGACCAAAATTCACTCTAGAGTTTCCTACGTCTATTAATTTATAGGAGTGCTCCAACTTCTCACCCAACTGCTCCATCAGCGGGGCCAAAATAGGATCTGGGGCTTGAGGTGGGGCACCAACTTCCTTCTTATCATGGGCTTTGGATTTCTTTGGGGTGTTGGCACTTGAAGCTGCCAAACAATGCTTGTCTGAATGAACGCTCTTCAGGAAAACCTTCTCGAAATACGAGTGACTGTGTTTAATTACTACTCTCGAGATGACCTTGACATCCAAAACTTTCAGCATATCCCAATCCATCATAGGGAGGTCCATCTTATCTACAACTTCTTCTTTATACTCAGGGTCCTCTAGGGGCCTAGTGTCTGAAAACATTTGTGGGAATATCCGGAGCTTGAGTTGTTCCATTATCCCTTTTGTTATCCTTGTGTAGTATCACTTTTGGACATAGTAGTCATCCTGGAAGTTGGCCCAAAAATCTTCTATGTGTTGAACATGAGGGTTCACCCCCTGGGCGTCAACCTTTCCATTTTCCCAAGGGGATCATAATCCTTGCGGTTCAAAGAATGTTTTTCTAAGTTAAGATTTCTTAGCTCATTTTCAGCTCCCTGGGCCGTGGCTAGGGAGAAAGAGTATTCCCTGCAAATGAAATGGAATGTCAGGGTGGTAACCTTCTTGACAACAGCCAAGGCATGGGCCTCCAAAATTTACCTACAGAACTCTAACAAAACTACCCTATCCCCACAACATTTGGGTAATAGGGAGGGCTCTCTAGAGAAGCCAAATACCTGAATGTTTATGTGCTAGGAAAATTGGATGAAGTATCATAACCATGTACCAACCAAATCCATGGCCTACAGATATAATTTGTATCCCCAATCATCAGTGATCACGTTGACCCTATGAAAGATGAAGGCGTTGTTGACTCTACAAAAATGTGGGACGCTCTGGTCCCACTGAATCTGGGGGAAGTGGTCCCATGGAGAGACCTAACTAGGTCCTTTCTCAAGAACACCAAGCATTGTTAAACCTTAGATCCCTTGGGACTATCGTGCAAGTGGTTAGAGGATGTAGGAAGTCATTTAGAACATCCAATCTAAGTCGACCCTCCTCAGCTAGATGTCTACTTGTTTGGCAATCATATTAGTCCATTTGAAGTGAGCCTTGTTGGTGGTCATACCATATAAGAAATAATACATCCAAGGGGAGAATTCCCAGGCATGTGGCTCCCCAAAGATCCTACATAAGAAGATAATCCCTGCCTGGATGGGCTCCTTAAAGTCAGAGAGAAGAATCTCTATATGCAACTTCTTATAGTCTCGACGTGAAATTTTCATCCAATGTGTGTTGAGGTGGCACCGGTCCATGTCTTTTGCATCCTCATACTGCTGGAGGCCCTCGACCTTGGTGAGAGAAATAGCTCCAACAAATTGTGGGATACGCCACCCTCTAGCAGTGGTTGATGACATGTAACTGATTGAATGTTTGAAGATGTTAAGTTGATGATCATGCAAGGCATTAAACCAATTAATGTATTGTATTTTTATTTATGTCAACTTGATATAATCTGTATGGTCATGGAAATACTGCCAAAGACTTCAAAAAACTAATGAATCAAAAGCTATGCTATCAATAATGCATATAAGTCAATTATTCACTAAGTGGCTATATATACCAATGGAGTGCACGCTAACGGTCAGAGTAAAAGAGCATACCCAACATGATAATGCACAACATTACCAACAAGAAAAGTTATAGTGTTGCCTGACAAGAAAAGCATAGAGTAACCTGACGAAAACAATTTCAGTGTTGCCCAACAGAAAAGACAAGGATGGAGATCCCGATGACAACTGAAGTCACACTAACAAAACAAGCAGTTATCACCAATGACTAACTGAAGTGTTGACCAATAGAATAGAGAGTTCAAAAATGACAAAATGATTAGCTGTCAAAGAGCTATAAAAAGACTTAACATATACTTATCATTGTTTTATTCATCCAAATAAAGCCAGATATAAGTAATTGATTTAAATCTGATTTGTCCAGTTGGAAAGAAGATCTCTTAGAGATAAAACATGAGTATTCTTTAAATCTGTTGGTGAGAATTGTGGATCATGCCAAGAACCAAGAAATCCAAAAAAAGGTAAATCATGTTTATATAAAGACAAACCTAATTCATTATGAATTGGTGAGTGGGGTGAACAAGAGAAGAGGAAAAATGCAAAGGAAAATCTGAAGGAGAAGAAATTCTTCATTCAATGCTAATCAACAAGCTGAGGAAAGAGCTAGATTCTACAGACACCAACAAATAGTGAGACAACATCATAGAGAAGAATAGTGTGGAGCAAAGGTATAGAATTGATTATATTGATCAGAGAGGTAATGGACTTATAATAGATTTGAAAATATGAAATTTAGTTGTATGTATGAACATATCATTAGTCTTTCAATTTAACCATTGAAGCATCGAGTCTCTTAACCGAGCAGGACTTAAAATTCTTTTACAATTGAGATACATCCCAAGGAGTATTAAAAAATTTTATCATAAAAGTAGCATTGGATATTCCCAATACCTATGGACAGGCCAAGTGACTGTTTTATCAGGGATGATAGCATTAGATACCAGATACTAGGTGACAAATTATATTTTAAATCCTCTAAAAAGGTCAAACCTAGTGGTGTGTTTGTAACCTTTAACAGGGTTGGCACCTAATAAAGCTCACTTCAGAAGAGTGAAAATTTGGGGTACCGGTCCCAGTTTTTTTTCCCTTAATAGGGTTTCCGCATTAAAAATCCATGTGTTATATGTTTATGTTTTATTACTTTACTATTTGAAATTTTACATATGCAATTCTGGATTTATCGGTATACTATGCATATTTACTGTGTTTCGATAAATAATTAACTGCTTATCGGTAATCATATAGAAGAGAGATTTACAAATAAATCCGACAAGTAGAAAATCTATATAAGTATTTCAAGGCATTCATCTTGTAGGACATAAGATAACTTGAGAAATAATTTATAGTTATAATATTTAAGGGTCTATTTAAGGATTAATTTTTGAGGCCACTGATTCACCCCCNTCCCCCCCCCCCCCCCCCTATCATTTATTACTAACAATTGGTATCAAAGCTTGTGTGCTTAAAAGGAAGGTTTCAAGGCCCAAGCTAAAGATCACAAGATGAATAGACAAGATGTGCCCAAGTTGAACAAAGATAATTTTGCTTCATGGAAGAGAAGAATAAGAATCCACTTATGAGGTATTGGAAATGATGTTACTCAATACTTATATGCTGAATATGTGTTTCCCACAAGAGCACCAACAGTTGAACAAATGAGAGAGAAGCATGAGCACAATTGCATGATGATAGAGCTAGCTTCCTCACTCTCCGATGCTGAGTTTGAAGATGTCAAAACCTGCAAGACTGCAAAGAAGATGTAGGACAAATTGATGCTTGTACATGGTGGTGATAAAAATGTTTTTAGAGCCAAGGAAGAAAGCCTTAGAGGAAAGTTTGATGATCTCAAAATGAAAGAAGGTGAAAACATCACTCAGTACAACACATGAATCAAAGAGGTAGTCAATGCTATCCGAGGAGTTGGAGGTGTACTAGAAGAAGATACAGTGGTAAGTAAAACTCTAAGAACCTTACTGCCTACTTATGCTATTAGAGTATCTGTTATTGAAGAAACGAGAGCAGTAGCAAATAGAAATCTTACTCTAGACAGTTTGATTAGAAGACTGATTTCATTTGAGATGAATAACTTTGATAATAGTGTCTTACCAAACATATATTATTCATTCAAAACTTCTATGAGAATAAGTAAATCAAGTCATAAACACACTATAAGAAAAGATAGTGATAGTGAAAGTGAAGAAGAAGATCTGGATGAAATTGAAGCACTTATGGCTAGAAGAATGCAAAGAGGCAAAGGTAAATACAAAGGTAAATTACCACTTGTTTGTTTTAATTGTAAAGAGATTGGACACTTTGCTGCAAGATGTCCTAACAGAAGAAATGATGACAGAAGTAATGACAAAACATTTGAAAAGAAGTCTGATAGGGGTGATTACAGAAGCTACCAACAATCAGAAAGAAGAGATTCCCAAGACTACAAGGACAAAGGAAAGAAGGCCAGTTACATAGAAAAATGCAAAATATGATGATACTTACACCGAATTTGAGGAAGACATTGAGATGGTGTTTGTAGCAGTAAAATATGATTCAAATGATGATGAAGAAAGGTATGTAGAAACTGCACTCATATCTAAAGTTAGTAAAACTGATGTCTAGATCATAGATAGTGGCTACACTCACCATATGACTGGTGATGAGAAAAGAGTTTGAGATGTCTATGTTTGGAGAGATCAAGTTCTTTCTTGGTTTGCAAATCATATAATAAGATGAAGGTATTTTCATTACACAATCCAAGTACATCAAAGAAGTACAGAAAATATTCAAGATGGAAGAATCCAAACTTGTTCAAACACTGATGGCAACTAGATGTAAGCTGACAAAGGAAGACAAGTCATCAGAGGTAAATCAGACTTTGTACAGATCAATGATTGGAAAACTCATGTATGTTGTACACACTAGATGAGATATTGCACATGCAATAGGAATAGTTGCAAGATTTTCTGCTAATCCCAGAGAATCACATATGACTACTATGAAAAGAATCCTAAGATATCTGAAGAATACCGAGGAATATGGCTTATGGTATAGAAGAGAAGGAAAATTTGAACTAAAGGTCTTTACCGACACAGATTGAGCTAGAAATATTGATGACCGAAAGAGCACAACTAGGGGAGCATTCTTTATGGGTGATAGACTTGTCACATAGATCAGCAAGAAGCAAGGATGCATCTCTCAATCTACTGCAGAGGCATAGTATGTTGTTGCTGCTACAAACTTGTCAAATATTGCATGGCTCAAACAGTTACTGGAAGGTATGCATATGAAAATTGTAGAACCAATAATTATCTACTATGATAATACAAGTGCAATAAATATTTCCAAGAATCCAGTCATGCATGCTAAAACAAAGCATATTGCCATCAAGTATCATTATTTGAGAGAAAAATTTTAGGAAAAGGAGGTGATACTTGAGTATGTGCAATCAAAGGAACAATTGGCCAATATCTTCACTAAGCCCTTGCCCAAGGATGCATTTGAATACTTGAGAAAGAGACTAGGGGTCAGACCCTTTTCTACTGGTCAGTAAGATGACTAAAAGGCTGCATCAGCCTACATATTATCAGAATATCAATCATCTTGATGCAAGCAGAGAGATGGACTTCAAGAAAAATCTATATACAGCAAGGTATTTATCTACTCCGAGCACCAGAGTTATTAACGATGGATTGGGAAATTCAAGAAATATATTATGGATAGAAAAGATCCATTTGGCATCACTATCAAAAACTAGTTTGAAAAGATGTTTGTTTGGAATTTCTGTCAAAGGGAGAGAGATATCTCATTATCATACTGATAAAGAGATAGATTATATCCATTATCATCTTAGGGAGAGATCATATCCATCAAAGAATCCAAAAGGAGAGATGTAACAAGAAAGAGAGAATACACACAAAGGAAGAGAATTGCTGAGAAGAGATATCACAAGAACATAGAATAGTCAAAGGGAGAGAGTTTGACATAGAAGGAGAACACATCACATCAGAGAAAGAAAGATTCTACATCTATCCATTGAAGGGATTGAAGATAGAAAGAAACCTGCAAGAATCAAATCAAAGCTATTTTGAGCTTATCGATAGCCAAACATTTGTATGAGTTGCATTAGAAAAGCTTGATGAATTTGTATATTTTATATTATATTAGTAATAGTACAATATGATAATGTTGTATGTTTCCATCAATGCCAAAGGGAAAGATTGATTACATGTAACTGATTGAATGTTTGAAGATGTTAAGTTGATGATCATGCAAGGCATTAAATTAGTTGTTGTATTATATTGTCATTGATGTCAACTTGATACAATTTGTATGGTCATGGAAATACTACCAAAGACTTCAAAGAACCAATGAATCAAAGGCTATGCTATTAGTAATGCATATAAGTCAAGTATTCACTAAGTGACTGTATACACTGACAAAGTGCATGCCAAAGGTCAGAGTAAAAGAGCATACCTGACGAGCTAATGCACAACATTACCGACAAGCAAGGTGACAGTGTTTCCCAATGAGCTAATGCACAACATTACCTATGAGCAAAGTGATAGTGTTGCCTGATGAGAAAAACATAGAGTAACCCAACGAAAACAATTTCAGTGTTGCCCAACAAAAATGACAAGGACTGAGATCCTGATGAGAACTGAAGTCACACCGATGGACTAGTCAGTTATCACCGATGACTAACTTAATTGTTGACCGACGGAATAGAGAGTTCAAAAATGAAAAAATGCTTAGCTGTCAAAGAGCTATAAATAGACTTAACAGATACTTATCATTGTTTTAATCATCCAGATAAATCTGGAGATAAGTAATTTATTTAAAGCTGATTTATCTAGTTAGCAAGAAGATCTCTTAGAGATAAAACAATAGTTTGCTTTAAACCTATTGGCCAAAATTGTTGATCATGCCAAGAATCAAGAAAGCCAAGAATAGGTAAATCATGTCTATATAAAGATAATCCCAATTCATTATAAATTGGTGAGTGGGGTGAACAATAGAAGAGGAAATGTTTAAAAGAAAATTTGAAGGAGAAGAAAGTTTTCATTCAGTCCTGATCAACAAGCTGAGGAAAGAGCTAGATTCTACAGACACCAATGAACAGTGAGACAACATCATAGAGAAGAATAGTGTGGAGCAAAGGTATAGAATTAGTTATATTGATCAGAGAGGTAATGGACTTACAATAGATCTAAAAATTTGCAATTGAGTTGTATGTATGAACATATCATTAGTGTTTTAGTTTAACTATTGAAGTATCAAGTCTCTTAACTGAGCAGGACTTAAAAGTATTTTACAATTGAGATACATCCCAAGGAGTATAAATTTTTTTTTATCATAAAAGTAGAATTGGATATGCCCGATACCTATTGACAGGCCAGGTGAGTGTTTGATCAAGGATGGTAGAATTAGATGCCAGATACTAGGTGACAAGCTATCTTTTAAATCCTCTAACAAGGTCACACCTAATAGTGTGTTTGTAACCTTTAATAGGGTTGGATCCTAAAAGAGATCACTTTAGAAGAGTGAAAATTTGGGGTAACAGTCCTAGTGGTTTTTCCCTTAATAAGATTTCCACATTAAAAATCCATGTGTTATGTGTTTATGTTTTATTACTTCACTATTTTACATTTCACATATGCAATTCTGGATTTATGAGTATACTCCACATATTTACTGTGTTTTGGTAAATAGTTAACAACTTATCAGTAATCATATAGAAGAGATATTTACAAAGCTATCCGACAAGTAGAAAATCTATATAAGTATTTCAAGGCATTCATCTTGTAGGACAGAAGATAACTTGAGACATAATTTGTGGTTATAAGTTTTAAGGGTTGATTTAAGGATTAAGTTTCAAGGGCACTAATTCACCCCCCCTCTCAATTATTACTAATAGTGGCGTTATGGTCCAATGTGATGATGGACACCAGGAATCAGAGGGGATTAGGGCCAGGAAAACAACATAGTAGCCATACTGCCTGGGCAATAACCCCTAGCCAGGAGAAAAATTAGGTTTGGCACCTGTACTGAGCATGGAAAACCAACTGCTTGAATAATTTTGGATGCCGCTAAGTTAACTAAGATGGAGTCATTGGAGCATCAAAGTTGATAGATTTTTTGAATAAGGCCTTGCAATTTGGCCCATGTGCCGACATTTGTGTCAGTGATTTCTTTAAGCGTAGACTCAATTTGTGACCCATCAATTGTCCTGTTATTATTATATTTCTGGGTTAGCGGGAGCTTTTCCAATGTATTTTATACCTTGTTCTTCTTGTTGGTGTTTGCATAGACACTTAGGAGTTCCAAACTCCTAGGAGGTGAAGATCCTGAAGCCATTTCGTACTTACTTTAACCTATACTTGAAAACTAGACCACCGTCAGTACATAAACATTGAGAGATTCTGGATTTCGAAGGCCTTGATAATATCTTTGTCTTTTCACCTGAAATGGAGAATCATTAAGGCATCCTAAATGAATTCATATGTCCTGAATTATATACTATTTTAACATATAAAATACTTCTCGCTTATCGAGGATCCAAAATGATAACTCAAAAAAAGCTCGCGTAAGGTAGAAAAGGGCATATTAATTAACATGCTTAACACAAACATGACAAGACAGTGACAATCAGGAATAAGATAGCTGGCCCAGCTGTTGTACTTCAACATGCACCTACCCACTCATCTGAGTAATGACAAAATCAAATAGCTATTTTAGCTCGAGTGGCATGAATGCCATTTGGGATGGGTTTTAATTGTTTGTACGTGGGAATTAATTTCTCCATTAAGGCATAAAGGATGGAGGAGAGATAAAATTAACCCCGTGCTAATGAGCTAACCTCTATAATTGATGCGCCTACCTCCTCGTCGTCCAGGGCATCACCAACAAGGGTGGTGAGCCTTGTTATTGAATGGACGTGGTTTGAGACCTAGTAAAGAATGAGGAATACAATGGGTCTTTTAGGGGCAACTCCCCTAACACCCAACTGGACAAATAAATCTCAAAAACACTAGGCTTAAAGGTAATGATAGGGTGAACAATGTACTACCAACTCATAGAATTTACAAAGAGGGAAAAGCCTACAATGAGCTACCAGAGCTTGCACACTCAAACCTACAACTCCGCCGACCAAAATCACAGAGTACACCCTATAGAATCTACCACACAGAGGACCCACAAGCTATTTACGACATATATACAAAAATGTACAAGACACAGCCAGAACTAGACTGATTTATAGACTCCCCAGAAGGAAGCGGACAATATTCATAGGAAGTTACAACCCAGGAGGGTGGGTGCCTTTCCTTCTGAGTTGGGCGGCTATGAAGGGAAGAGGAAACACTAGACTCAAATATAGTATCATGTTGAATAGCAGAAGAAACCATAGAGAAGGAAAAAAAGACCAAGAATATATGCAGAAAGGAAAACAAATAAAAATGGACCAGCCACATGAAAGAAAAGAAAAATGGGAAGCACGCGAAAAAAAATGAGACACAGAAGAAACACACAACAAAGCAGGAATAAAGTGGAAAGGAAACCAAAGAAAAATCCCAAGGGCCTACATAAATCTTTAAATGTCAAATGGAAGGACCTGCAACTGCTTCAATATGTCACCTAAACACTTCACCAAACTTGACAAACACACCTCTACACCTTCTAGCCGAAACATTTTCTCAGAAAACAAGTCACTTCACTCTTCAAAAAATTTCTCCAGAAGGTAACTTGTTTGTGGTAAGTGTAAAAATGACAAGGCAAAACACCTTAACTAATGCCTGGGAAAGTGCATTAATTATTGAAAGTCACTTCGAGAGACACGTTGGCAGCTAGGATCTAGATGCGCAAACACCTAATGACCATCCCTCTTCCAAAGAAAAGAAAATGATCACCGAGCACAAAAGATCTGGAGTCATCCGCTTGGGCAAAACATTCCAAGACACAGATATTAAAAGAATCAATTAACACCAAAGGGAAACCAAACCTGGGTAGGACCAGGAGAGCCCGGGAGAAACAAGGAACCAAGCCAAAGAAACAAAAAGAAAGCAAGGAAAAACTGAAAAGGGAAAAAAAGTAGAAAAGAAAAAGGGGGACCCGACATTTTTCACACACAAATGTAGGGAAGGGTATGCAGAGCATAAAAAATGGTGACTCACTGGGACAGATGCCTCATGCATTTGAGAACTCTAGACCTCTATTTGAAACGATGGGGGACATTATCATTAGTAGAGAAGTGGCATCACGCCATGACTCTGGAATTGGTGAAACTTGCTAAGATGTTAATACTAATTCTGCCACTACATGTGTCCTGGGTGTCAGATGAAGGGACAAAGATAGAACCTGGATGGAGAGAAGACAAAGAAAATGCACTAACATAGCAAAGATGACACCTTTGTGGGTATTTCATGTTTTCTTGAGATCCAGATCTTCTCGCCCCCAACTCCTTTATCATCTCCTTTCTTTTATAAATGGGAGAGTTGGTACTGCTTTCACCCGGGTCCTCAAGCTTATCTTTTTATCCTAGTGGTACTTATTTCACCTCATCATCCTTTTGATTATTGATTGGAGAAATAAAATCTGGCCCGGGGAAATTTTCAAGTTATATTTCTTTTCTTAGGCACCATTCGCAAAGAGTGCAGTCGATCTATCTTTCTCCAAACCCCTTTAGTTCTTAGTACTTGAATAACTCCCTTTTCTGAAATGAAAGCTGATGTTTGTTTCGCTGGGGAGAAATATCAATATTTAGATTATAGGAGAACCTCTGACATTTGAAATCCCATGTGAAGAACTTCCTAGGATGAGGATAAGGCCAAACTCATGTACCATTCTATTTCGGGCCACTAAAATGCATGAGGGGAATTTCTCAACTTACGTGACTATTGGGAAAAGCATACCATTCCAATAGGAGTGGGAAAAACACTAGGGACACCCAAAAGAAAAGCAACCAAAAAGGATAGATAAGGACATATGTGACACCAAAATATTAGGGCAAAAGCCCCCAAAACTATTTACAAGAGAGAGTGTGCTGGAGTGACACACCCGAAGGCTACTTACAAAGGGTATACACACATGATACATCTCCCACATGGGATTTCATTCTTTCACCTTACTCAAAGTAATGTTTAAGGAACTTCCTGTTGATAGGCAGCGAGATGACTTTTGTAGTTAAGGAACTGAGGCGATATGTGTTGGGTCCATAGATTTTGGAGATTTGATAAGGTCTTAGCCAAAGCTTTTAGAACTTGGTATGTTTACCTTTCTTCTCCCAGGACTTGTCCCAAAAAAGGACCAAGTCTGAGAGTTGAAAATCCTTGAATTGGGCTCTCTTGTAAAGCCACCATTTGACTACAGCTTGGTGGTTTGCAAAATGTTCTAGTGCAGGATCTCTTTGCTCTTCTAGCCATACGAGGTTAAGGAGACGCACCTAAACAATGTTATCCTAATTGTTAAAATTTTGCATGAACTGTAAGAAGGGGATTTGTAAGTTCACAGGGAATACTGGATTTATTCTATACACCAAATGAAATTGGGAAGTCCCCAAAGAAACCTTGATTCAGATGCGGTCTGCCCATAAGGCAAATGTGAGTTTTTTATTCCAATCTCAGGGATTTCTTTCAAGCAGGTGTTTAATTACTTCTAACAGTTTCTTGTTGGTTGATTATGCTACCCCATTTCCCTATGGGTAGTAATTACTGGAAAACTTGAGGGTAACACCCCTATCATAGGCCCACTCAAGTAATTGGGAAGAGGAAAATGATGGGTTGTTATCGCACACTAGGGAAAAAGGAATGCCAAACCTACTGATGATATTTTATTTGATAAAATGGATCACTACATCCGCTATGTTATTCTTACATGGTATAGCCTCAGTCCACTAGGTGCAATAGTCAGTGGCAGTTAAAATATACCAGTGGTTCGCTGTCAAGTTGGGATTTATCTCTCGTATAAAATCAAATGCCCACTGGGTTAAAGGTCTTGCTTTTAATACAGGTTGGAGAGGTATTGCCACATTTCACTCCCTTGAAGCGGCATTTTTGTAGGTGTGACATTTCCTTATGTGTGGGTAGACATCTCAAAAAACATGGGGCAAATAATACCCAACCTAGAGGATTTGATGAGCAGTAGCATAGGTCGACCCGTGTGTAGTTCCAAAACGCCCATGGAATTCTTCTATCATTTTGGCAGCTTGTTCTCGGTCTAGACACCAGAGGTATACACCTTCATAGTTATTTTGAAATAGGGTCCCATTTTTTGATCATGAAATGCATTCTTTTTAGCCAGAGAGACCAATGTTTACTAGGGAGGAGCCCTTTGAGGAACTAGTTATTCAGCAGAAGGTACACCAAGTCAATATACCAAGGGTCCCAAGTAATGGATTGTACGATGTGGGTGTGGCATTTGATATGTGGGTGGGTTTAAGACATAGCCTTGCATAGCTCTTTTCCTTGGACAAGTTTCATAGGTTTCATCTCTAGATCATATTCTTGGAGGATGGCCATCCACTTCCCCTGGTACTCACCTAGTTCACTTTGAAGTAATAAAGACTTGATGGCCTGGTTGGGGAGAATGGCATGTACTTTTCTATGTGAAGGATGTAGTGTCAGAATTTATTGACTACCTGGATGAGGGAAAATTCTTGTTTTCCTATAGGTCAATATTGCACCTCTGCATTCTTGAAAGAGGAGCTCATGAAAGCAATGGGTCATTCTTCCCCTTCTATCTTTGGGTAAATACAACTACAGGAGAGTGAGCAGAGGCAAAATAATACATATGAAAATTTGGGCTAGCCATGACAGGGGCCTCCATGATAGCCTTCTTGATTTGGGCAAAGACCTATTTTTCCTCTGGGCTCCACTTGATTTTCGTATCCTTTTTCATGATATCATTTGGAATTTTTACAACCTCGGCGAAACCAATGATAAAATATTGGACAAAGTTGATCTTCCCAAAGAAAGACCTCATCTCATTCTTACTACCTGATATTTGCAATTTTAGCAAGGATTCAATTCGCTCAAGGTCAATAGATATAACCTTTTCTGAAATGATATGTCCTAGCAATTTTCCCTCTGTTACTCCAAATATGCATTTCTTGGGGTTGATGGATATGCCTAACCGGCGACACTTTCACAAATTTTGGCCAAATGGGATGGGTGATTACCTCTCAAGAGAGGGAGAAGAAAGTGGAATCATCCATGTAGATGATTATACATTTGTTGACTAAGCCTTCAAAGGCTATGTCCATGGATTTCTAGAATGTGGCCCCGGTGTTAATCAACCTAAAAGGCATTCTTCTATATGCAAACATTCCCCGCTTAGTGGTGAAAGTTGTTTTGGCTCTGTCTTAGAATTTAACCATAACCTGGTTGTATCCAGAGTATCCATCTAGAAAGGATATCATCTAAGAGACATTAACAATTTTCAATACCTCATCTAGTGAGGGGAGGGGGTGATTCTCTTTCTTCGAGGCTTTATTTAGATTCAGCAAGTTGACACATAGTAAAATTTCCCCATTCTTCTTCTGGACTAGTACTAGATTGGCCACCCACCTAGTATGTCAGATTGGGAAGATTATCTGAGTGGCATATAGCTTCTAAACCTCTTGATGGATAAGAGGCTCAATTAGGGGATTGACTAGTCTCTATTTTTGCTGGAATGGCTTGGCATCTAGTTTCAGGGGGATAGTGTGTGTCATGATGGAAGTATCATAGGTCTTGAGATCTTCATATCCCTAGGTGATTACGTCAATATATTCTTAGAGGACCATGATAATCTTCTCTTTCTCTTTGGGAGAGAAAGAGGTGCCAATGAGGACGATCTTCTCTTCACCACCCATCCCAATATTTATCTTTTCATATCTTTCCCCATCTGGAGTTCAGGATTCTCTATCCTGAGCTTGCGGGTTAGAGTTGAAGATTCATTCAAGGGAAACTATCCCCTTAGGGATGGTGTTGGTAGGTAGGTCAAGGATTCTGCCCTCATTTTCTTCTTGCCTGGTATTTTCATGTTCTTCTTCCTCCATAATCTGGTCTTCAAAGACACCAATGTTTTCCATGAAGACGAGTATGTGTTTATTATCATCAAAGAATTGAAGATTAGTTACATTATTGGGTACGGAGGGAGTGGGCATTATTTCAACTAAAAATCTCTGGAGCTGGGGACCCACCATAGGTTCCAAAGTACTGGCTGACACATCTATTCCATCTGCACATAATTTTGTTTCTAGGGAATCACTTTAATACCAAAAGAATTGAAATCCTTAATTAAGCTCCATGCCCGATTACGATAGGCAGTCAGTCGTTTATCATGGCATTTGTATTGGCTCCAGATTTTTCAGACTATAAGTTCTCAATCACCCATAGCACGAAGGCATGTGACTCCTTTTCTGAGGGTGAATAGGAGCCCGAGGATCAAAGCCTTGTTCTCCACTATGTTATTGATGCAGTCGAATTGCAAGAAATACGATGCAAGGAAGGACTTTCCTCGAGGGTTAATAAATTCCAAACTAGCTCCATAGCCTTTTTTAGATCAGGATCCATCAAACTTAAGGATCCAAACATCACTATTGGTACATTGCGGTTGTAAATCTTGGGAGGGTGTCACAGTTGGTTTGGAATGGGGGATAGGTTCAGGCATATCCCCCGACTGGGTAGATACAGGGGCCAAAACATCCCCTGGAGGTTCCTCAAATGGTGGTCTATTTGGAGTGTTTGTGGTTGGACCACTTTGGCATAGAGCATTTCCTCTGTGTTGTTCTACTTGAAAGTCTTCAAGGTGGACTGTGGAAGAATCTACACATGGTGCACATTCCACCTCTGAATGATTTTGGTAGTGGACACGACACCAAGTGCTAGATAGTAGGGAGGTTAGACTTGCCTTGTCACCCTGGGACTTCACATCTAGTTTCAGCTCCATGATAAGGTCAAGGATCCTTTGAGTGATGACAGGATCTTCATTTGATATTGCTTTGCCTGGGATGAAATCTGAGGTTAGAATTTCTTTAGCCCTATATATTCTAGGCTCTAATTTGACAAAAGTAATTTTGCTAACTTGGCCATTGTCGGTGAGAGCCTGATTCATCCGAGGTTCACTCTCTACCCTAATTTGGTTAGCTTATCCCCTCCAAGGGTGCCATAGATGGGATAAATTAGTCGATATATATCCATTCAAGGATTTAGACCAATTCCAACTGAAGAGCATCTTGTAAGTTTTAGGGATGTTGACCACCTGGATGTCAATGACGTTGGATATCCCAGGACCTTGTACCAACTAGATTAGGATATTTTTTAGTTCTCCCACAATTTTAACAGCGGTCTTGTCCAGCTGGATGATGGCTCCTTTGGATGGTGTGGGAGTCAGTCCGAGCTACTTGCAGATGGATAGGGGCATGACATTACCCATAGCCCTAGAATCCACTAAGCAATTGTCTAGGTTTTTACTATAAATTTTAAGCCCGAGAAAAAAGGGAGGATCTTTTGTACTCCCCCATAATATTTCTGCGTTAGCATCATCAAACATCACCGACTTAAGTGGGTGGTCATGTAATTCTGGGTTCTCTAGGTATCGTAGGAGATACTTCCTCTGCTTGAGACAACTAAGCAGGTCTTCCATCAAGGTCATGGTGGTGGTAGTATTTTCCATCACTTTCATCATGTTGAAATTTTCTTTAGGGGCATAGGGATCCTTTCCAGTAAAATTGCATGTATTCGCAAGCGTGGGTCCTTTGGGAGGGGGTGAGTTAACATTTTCCAAAGGGTATGGTGGGAGATTCACAATCCGTGGCAGAATCAATGTCGTAAGGGGACCCTTGTTTGACTGGCTCCGGGTGTTGTAGGGAATACTAGGGCTGGTAAAGGTGTTAGCCTTGAATGGTAGGATGGAGTCATAGAAGAAACCTTGTAAGTTGGGTTCTTCCCTGTCTTCTTCACCATTGCCGAAAAAGGCAGTCTCACATGCAAAAGCAGAGAGATGTGGTTCAGCTAAGGATTCTGGGGGAGGGGAGTCAGTTTTTTATTGCCTATCAGGCTAGGATATTAGGATGATCTTCTACAGCATGGCACAATTTACCTTGGAATGTGAACTAGTGTCATGTACCTGACACCTAGATGTTAGGGGGTGGAATTTGGAAAGTTGCACAGAATGACTAGGTCCTGTGCCCCCTCAGTGTTAGGCTTATTTGGGGGGGGGGGGGACACCCCCATTGTTTAGCGTGTTGTTCCATTGTTGGTTAGACTGAGCATTAATTTTTTTTCTATTGTTATAGTGATTCCGGGGTCTAGAGTTATTGGAACTCCATTCTCCCAAAAAGATATTCCCCCTTTGGGAGGAGTTGATCCCATGGGACGTAGGGGGTCCCATTTTCAGCTGTCCCATGTTAGTGGTACATGAAAAAACTAATTGCTGGAGGGATTTGACCGCAGTAGATAGTTGGGTAGTAGTGTCACAATGTAGCAACTGGGGTTGTGGGGTAGGTGCAGATGCACTTTCCACTACTAGATGCAAGCCTCCATATGCTGGCATCTGGAAGAAAGGTACTCCAGACGGTAAAGGTACTATGGTTTTCTATTGTTCCCAGGGATCGTACTCTGGGTTCGGGGGATTTTGATGAGGAGTGGGATAAATATAGCTGGGTACCAGATTGATCGTAGGGGCGCCCAGTGTTGGATTGTGGTCATATCCTCTCGGGTAGGTTATTCCCCCAGGAAGTGTGCTATTGGGTAAGCCTTGACCGATACCATTGGGAACTTTACTCAAGTTCTGGGATAGCTCAAGGGCGAGGTTGTAGACTTTAGCTAGGGTATCTCTATCATTGACGGTGGTGTTTCTCCAAAGAAGGGTAGTGACAAATGGGACCAAGGCGTTAAGGTACATTTGGATAGTCACATCAATAGATGGGACGAAGGGTCCCATACACCACTTCAAGGCCCTCTCAAATCGATGGTTAATGGTTTCTAGGGGTTCATTAGGATCCTTCTGAATAGAGATAAACTGACTCTGAGACCAGGATGGGTCCACGTGGACCCGGAATGCCATCAGAAAGGTGACCTCCATGACTTGCCAACTATTGATGGTGTTGGCAGGTAAGTTTAAGTAAATGTTCAAAACACTTTCTCTGAGAGATAGTGGGAACATTCTATTGACCATATCCTCATGCTGGATGTAGTGTCAATTTATAACATCTTTATATGCATGTAAATGTTCTTTAGCGGTTCAAGGGCCTAAATGCTCATACTTGGGATAGATCTTCTCTAGATGCAGAGGAAGGTGATTGACAGCATTGGAGAACTGTCCCATGGGAGACCCCATGTTATTGAAGTAGGCAACCATCGGGATGTTAAGGTTGATAGTGAGATTGGTCGCTATAATGAGTTGGTCAACCTGAACATTCTAGGGGTCTATAAAGCTTCTAGTCCTAGGGTGGAAAGGATGCTTCTACTGGTAGGTCTTCTTTGGTTGGATGGGAGGTCCGAGTTCAACAAACTCTCCTAGGTTATGCGTTGAACGCAATCTTCTTTTGAATCAGAGGGGTGAAAATGACCCTAATCTATGGAAAGTTTGACATTTAAAACTACTGCTTGGGGAGCCCTCAGGAGGTGTGGTGTCAAAGTTTTCAAAGAAGGATGAGCTCATATGCTCCTTCTATTAGAAAGTTGACTGCCAAGGAGTATACAACTTATTTTGTGTTGTCATTATGGTAACAAAGTCATATGAAGTTTTGACAGTAAATTATGAAGTGAAAATTAACTAAGTGTAGAAGACAAAACAGGACAATGACTTGCAGTCGATCAGAGCATCAGTGCACATGCGTATGAGCACATCAGGATATGCATGTTCAGACTTAAACTCTATAGTATGTTGTTATTCTTATCCTATACACGCACAGTACGGAATGGCAGTATAGACAAGTTACAGAAAGAACAAGTATACTAGCAGTTCAAAATACAGAGTATGAAGCTGACTTCATGATTTTGATTAGCATGTAATCTTTTGTTATGTAAAGGCTAAGCACCTATTGTAATAAGTTTGCAATCATATATTAAACATTGTTGTAAACATGCTTAAGCCAATTTCTTTGGAAGCCCTTACGACACCTTAAGAAGACTAAGAGTACATCTTAGAGGTCGTAAGGTGTTTTAAGGGGAATTAAGACCCATTAATGCATACTACAACCCCTTATGACCCCTTAAGAATCCTAAGAGTACATATTAGGGGTCGTAAGGGGTCTTATAGGGTCCTAAAACACACTAATGTGTCCTATGACCCCTTTAAGACACCTCAATGTATACTAGGACCCCTAATATGTATTCTTAGGGTTCCTAAGGGGTCGTGAGGTGTCTTAAGGGTTTTAAAAAATCATTAAAGACTCCTACGACCCCTTATGACCTCTTACAACCCCTTAGGAAGCCTAAGAGTACATCTTAGGGGTCATAATGTGTCTTAAGTGGTCCTAGGATGCATTAATGCATCGTAAAACCCCTTATGACACCTTATGACCCATTTAAAAGCCTAAGAGTACATCTTAGGGGTCGTAAGAGGCCTTATAGTGTCCTAAAGCATAGTAATATGTCTGATGACCCCTTAAGACTTGTTAATGTGTACTAGGAACCCTAATATATATTCTTATGGTTCCTAATGGGTACTAAGGTGTCTTAAGGGTTACTAGGAGCCATTAATACATCCTACAACTACTTATTACACCTTACAACCCCTTAGGAATCATTAGAGTACATCTTAAGGGTCGAAAGGGATCTTAGTGGGTCCTAAGACATAGTAATGTGTCTTATGACCCCTTAAAAACCCTAATATGTACTAAGGTGTATTAAGGGGTCCTAGGACCCATTAATGCATCCTACGACCCATTATGACCCCTTACAACCGATTAGGAACCCTAAGAGTACATCTTAGGGGTTGTACCCCTTAAGACCCGTTAATGTGTACTACAAACCCTAATATGTATTCTTGCGGTTCTTAATGGGTAATAAGGTGTATTAAGGGGTTCTAGAACCCATTAATGCATTCTACAACCACTTATGACACCTTACAACCCCTTGGGAAGCCTTAGAGTATAGCTTAAGGGTCGTAAGGGGTCTTAAGGGATTCTGAGTCATAGTAATGTTTATTATGACCCCTTAATCCACTTAATATGTAATCAAACCTCTAATATGTATTCTTAGGGGTCCTTATGGGTAATAAGGTGTCTTAAGGGGTTCTAGGACCCACTAATGTGTCCTATGACATCTTATGACACCTTATGACCCCTTAGGAAGCCTTAGATGACATCTTAAGAGCCGTAAGGGGTTTCAAGGGGTCATAAGACATAGTAATGTGTCTTCTGACCCCTTAAAACCCCTTAATGTGTAACCTAACCCCTAATATGTATTCTTAGGGGTCCTTATGGGTAGTCAGGTGTCTTAAGGGGTCCTAGGACCCATTAATGTGTCCTACAAACCCTTATGACCCCTTACAACCCATTAGGTACGCTAAGAATACATCTTAGGGGTCATAAGGGGTGTTAAGTTGTCGTAAGACACAATAATGTGTCTTATGACCCCTTAAGACCCCTTATGTGTACAAGGAACCCTAATATGTATTATTATGGTTTGTAATGGGTAATAGGTGTCTTGAGGGGCCCTATGACCCATTAATGCATGCTACAACTGCTTATGACACTTTACGACCCCTTAGGAAGCCTTAGAGTACATCTTAAGGGTTGTTAGGGGTCTTAAGTCATAGTAATGTGTCATATGACCCCTTAGGACCCGCTAATATGTACTAGGAACCCTAATATGTATTCTTATGGTTCCTAATGTGTACTAAGGTGTCTTAAGGGGTCATAGGACCCATAACTGTGTCCTACAACCACTTATGACACCTTACAACCCCATAGGAAGACTTAAAGTACATCTTAAGTGTCGTAAGGGGCGTTAAGGGGTCCTTAAGACACCTTACAACTTCTAAGATGTATTCTTAGGCTTGTTAAGGAGTTGTAAGGGTCATAAGGGTTGTAAGGACACATTAATGGGTCCTAGGACCCCTTAAGACAATTTACCACCCTTAATATTTACTCTTATGCTTCCTAAGGGGTCGTAAGGGGTCATAAGTAGTCATAAGATGCATTAATGTGTCTTAGCACCCCTTAGGAAACCATACAACCCCTTAGGAACCCTGAGAATACATCGTAGGGTCCCTAGTACATATTAACAGGTCTTAAGGGATCATAGGACATATCACTATGCCTTAGGATACCATAAGACCCCTTACAATCCCTAAGATGTACTCTCTCTCTCTCTCTCTCTCTCATTTTGTTACTTTGTGTCTAATATAGGGCGTACACCCTATATTGAGTATAGGGTGTGTACCCTATAGGGCGTACACCCCTTTAACAACATTGAAGTTTACCAAGCCTAAGGCTTGGATTTGCCTTGGAGTTCCAACCCAAAAACTTAGAGGATTCAAATAGGTCTGAGATGTGTTTTCTAGCAAACCTAGAAAACAATGACATTTTTTCTTCTGTACTCCCCGTCAGGTTTGCACGTGGTTTAGTAATGATAAAATCAGATGGCATGATATTGTAGATCTCTCTGATAGCTATATAACCATGTTATTTATTTTGAATTCTCATTATGTTAAGCTTTTCATCTCTAATTTATTTTCTAAGTATGTCTGATTTTTGTCAAAAACCAACGTGTATTCATTTTGGCTTAGATTTTGGCTCATTCATCAAATTTTGAAAAAACAAAATTTTCATAATTTAGACTCCATTCTACATACTTTTTAAAAAAAAAAAAATTATTTTCAATTAGTTTTCAATAATTTCTAAGGGGAGCACACAAAAATTTCACATTTTCAGGATGTGTCCACTTCGGAAAATGTCAAAAAATTACACTTTCATCAAAAAATTAGTAGAAAAATCTAGGATAGATAAGGTGGTGTTAGCTAATTTATAATTGGAGCGATTAAATTTTTCTTAAAAATAAGTTAACATTTTAGGGGGAGCACTCCAGACGCTATATTATGTTTTTTTCACAAAAAACAGGACCACTTTTTGTGCTCCCCCTTTTTGAGGGCCTTAATCTCCACCATTTCTAAAATAAATTAGTAGTTTAGAAACTAGATTTGGAGTAGAAAAACTCTTGTTTTTGTCACATTTTAAATTTTGAGTGTAACTATCCTCAATTTCTCATTGAAGTTCAGAGTTTTCTGATTTCAAAAAAAAAGTGGCATCTTAGACCTCCTTTTTGGTCCCCCATCTTTGTGCACTTACCCTGTATTACTAGTGGAGAGCTAAATTATCAATTTTCTGACCCTTCAAAATGGCATTGAACTTTTTATTTATAGAAATTTCTAACTACCTAAGAGACTAACCCTACGCTAGCTATTTACATTATTTACAGCCAGTACTACCTGTACTGTCAGAATTTCCTAATATAATATAATCATTTGAGAAGAGAAGAAAAGAACGAAAGGAAAGAGCCCTGTGAAAACCACCATTGGAAAGAGTGTCCCTATACTTGTGGACATGATGGGTCATCCTTAAGTGACCTAGGCCATATACCCTCTTTAATGCTCTTCTTTACTTCGGTGACTTGGGTGAGTAGTGGTACACAAGAGAGTAAATGGTAGAATGGCACCTCGGGGTCTGGGTGGTGTCTGCAGTGAACCAATGGATTAACAGTGACTAGTCATGCCAAGAGAGATGGCCATGGACCTAGAAACATGTTGTAGATAGTGAATGGTTGGCTTGAGGGAGCTGTCAACACTCATCACTATAAAGAATACAAAAATTGGGAACCCGGGGTCTGGGGTCCGGGAGCTTACGCTCAAAAAATAAAGAATGAATACTGCAAGAAAATTTTATTGAAGGATCCCTAGAGTCTAGGATATCTTACTGGTCTTTGAACCTTTTGTATGCCTCTAGAATCTGGAGGATGCCATCTTCCTCTATATCCTTCAAACAATCTCGATAATCCACAGATCCCTCAAAATGGAGGCCAAAACTTTCAGCCTTATCTTTTAACTCCGTAGCCACCTTGGCTACATCATAGAATTTGAGAAACACTTGGGAGAGTTCCACCATGGTGGCGCCATTAACATTTCTCCCAGGTTAGAATTGAGCATCGACCACTTAATTGAACTTACCAATTATGGAGTCAACGGGAGTGTAAGTCGTGGGGCTGAGAAGATCAGCCAATGTACTTTCCTAGATAAGGGTGGCATACTGATACAAAGGAGGCCAGACCACTTGCAATTGTTCCTCCAACACTCATACTAGTTGCTTGCCAATTTTGACTTTGAATACAAGTCTAGAGTATTGAGTCCGGAGGAACCCATATGATTCATCCCCTAGAATGCCAGTGTTTATTAACTCGTCTTCCCCAAGATCCTGAATCTCTGATGAGGTATCTCTGCAATCTTCATATTTCTCAATCTCTCCCTGCCACTGGGGAAGGGTGGCTTCTATCTGCTTCACTAAATCATTCCCTCAGAAAAATTCTAGGAGAAACTTAGACAAGAAACTTCTTATCGCCCCTACTTGATGAGTGATCCACTCATCTACCGCTAATGCCTTCTTTTTCATGATTTTCAGATTATCAACATAACTATGTGGTAGTGGTGTCCTGGGTATTGATGGTCCAGGTGTTTTGGAGGTGAGGGGTGCACTAATTGTGCTAGGAGTTCTGAAAGGTTTGCATTGTCCACTTTTAGCTTCTAGATCTTATGAGACTGCTTCTCATATCAAGCCCGAATAGCCTGACCCTCTTCACTTAGGAGGTCTAGTTCCCCTTGCTGAGTTATTTTTCCTAGAGACACCTTCATGATCACATATTCTTCGAAGGCTACCTTAGAATCTTCTTTTCCTACAAGAGGCACAGTGAGTTTTGCCACAACATCTCCATCTGGGGGCCTTCTAGTGCTGTGAAGGGTATGAGCCTTCTTAGGCCTCTTAGGAATTTGTCTTTTGGCCAACATCTCAGCAAGTGATAGTGGGGTCATGATAGTAATTGGGACCATCCTTTTTTGAGCATCCACTAACCACTGTGGTGGAGCTGCTGGCCTGCCTATCATCATCATCCCCAAAATTTAAGTGTCCCCGAGGTTCAACTCAAGTTCAACCCCAGGCATATTGTCCATTGTATAGGTGGGGTCCTTTTCTATGTGTTCTTTATCTCTTTCCCCATCACCCTCCAAAATGGTTTTCTCTGGTGGACTAGGTGGTGAAGGAGGGAGAGGAAGCTCATTGAGATCTACCTACTAAAAAATTGCCGCAACTTTGACGACCGCCATATTTGGTTGCGTGAGAAAACTCTGATTATTAGTTAAGTCCAAGAGGGTAGTGTTAGAGGTGACGGTTTCTCCTGAAGGTCTGGTTCCCACTTTAGCCATTAATTTTTCTATGACTTGGTCATTCCTTTGTTCTTGTGGCACTTCCTTTTCACCTTCGACTTTATCAAGCTGGGCCTCACCTTCTTCGTGAGCCGCCACATCTTCTGGACCTATTGATGCAAGTATGGGGACTTCAACTTTTTGTCCCTCTGTCTCTTCCATGGCACAGTCAACCATACCCTATAATTCTTCAAGATCACCCTGCAGGAAGAATTCATCAATATTGATATGTGCTATCTCTGAGGAACTCGCTGGGTGATCCTCTTTTTTTGAGGAGGAGGATGAAAGGACCTCAACGTCTGGTACATCTTCACACTCCAAGCTCAGATTCTTGCTCTGCAAGGACCTACTTTCATTTTGTTTCTTTCTCCTTTTAAGTTGCACTTTGAGCTTTGAAGCTACCACTACTCCAGGGATTTATGATTCACATACTGCACTTAATAAAATATTCAAGGATGGAGAACCTCCTAGTGGGCGACAGGAGCCTACCAAGGTAGCTCCAAGACCAAAAGTCACTCTAAATTTTTCTGCGTCCATTAATTTTTTGGAGTGCTCCAAATTCTCACCCAATTACTCCATCAGGGGGCCAAAATAGGATCCAGGTCCTAAGGTGGGTGTCATTTTTCTTTTTTTCGTGGGATTTGGATTTATCTGGGGTCCAAGAACTTGAAGCTCCCAAACAATGCTTACCCGAATAGACACTCTTCAGGCAAACCTTCTTGAAATATGAGTGACTGCACTCAATTACTACTCTCAAGATGACCTCGACATCCAAAAAATTTTGTGTATCCCAATCCACCTGAGGGAGGTCCATTTTATTGACACGTGTCTCTTTATACTCAGGGTCCTCTGGGGCCCGGTGTCTAAAAAAGTCTGTGGGAATGCCTAGAGCTTCAGCTGTTCCATCATCCCTTTTGTTATCCTGGTTTAGTATTTCTTTCAGACATCGTAGTCATCCTGGTGATTGGCCCAAAAATATTCTATGTGTCAAACATGGGGGTTCACCCCCTTTGGCATCAACCTTTCCAGTCACCCAAGGGGATTATAATCATTGTAGAAGAAACAATATTTTGCTAATTTAAGACTGCTTAGCTCATTTTCAGCTCCCCGGGCCGCGGCTATGGAGAAAGAATGTTCTATGCAAATGAAAGGGAATCTTGGGGAGGTATCTTTCTTGACGGTAGTCAAGGCATGGGCCTCCAAAATCTGCATGCAAAACTCTAACAAAACTACCATGTCCCTACAATGTGTGGGTAACAAAAAAGGGCTCTCTAGAGAAGTCAGATACCCAAATGTGCGTGTACTAGGAAAATTGGATTAAGTATCATCCCAACATACCAACCAAATTCATGGTCTGCAGAGATAATTTGTATCCCCGATGACCAGTGATCGCCTTGACCCCGTAAAAGATGAAGGTGTCATTGACTCTGCAAAAATGTGGGAAGATCTTGTCCCACTGAATCTGGGGGAAGTGGCCCCATGGAGAGAACTGACTAGGTCCTACCCCAAGAACACCAACTATTGTTAAACCTCGGATCCCCTGGGACTGTCAGGAAAGTGGCTAGAGGACGTAGGAAGTCAAGTAGAAATTCCTCTCTAAGTCGACCCCTCTTAGCTGGGTGTCTACATGTTTGGAAATGATATCAGTCCACTTGAAGTGAGCCTTGTTGGTGGTCATACCATATAAGAAATAATACATCCAGGGGATAATTCACGGGCATGTGGCTCCCTAAAGATCTTTCATAAGAAGATAATCCCCACCTAGATGGTCTCTTTAAAGTTGGAGTGCGGAATCTCTATATGCATCTTCTTTTAGTCTTGGCATGAAATTTTCATCCAATGTGTGTTGAGGTGGGGTCGGTCCATGTGTTATGTGGCCTCATACTGCTAGAGGGCCTCGGCCTTGGTGAGAGAAACAAATCCCACAAATTGTGGGATATGCCACCCTCTGGGAGTGGCGTCATGGTCCAATGTGATGATGGACATCGAGAATCCAGGTGAGTAGGGGAAACCAACACAGTAGCCATATTGTATGGGTGATAACCCCTATCTAGCCCAAACATTTTTCTCAAAAAAAAAATCACTTCTCTCTTAAGAAACATTCGCCAAAAGGTAACTTGTTTGTGGTAAGTGCAAAAATGACAAGGTAAAATGCCTTAAGTAATGCCTGGGAAAGTGCATTAATTATTGAAAGTAACTTTGAGAGACACATTGGTAGCTGAGATCCAGACCCGCAAACACCTAATGGTCATCCCTCTTTTGAAGAAAATAAAATGATCATCAGGCATAGAAAATTTGGAGTCACCCGCTTGGGGACAACACCTCAGGACATAGATCCCGAAAGAAACAATGAACACCAAAGGGAAACCAAAATCGGGCAGGACCAGGAGAGCCCGAGAGAAACAAGGAATCAAGCCAAAGAAACAAAAAGAAAGAAAGGAAAAATGAAAAATGGAAAAAAAAGTAGAAAAGAAAAAGGGGGACCCGACAATTTGCGCACAAAATTGCAAGGAAGGGTATGCAGGGCATAACAGGTCTTGGTCGCTATTTTTAGAGACTAGCAACTGATGGATCTTTAAAGGGCCTCATTCCATCCTTGGCTTCTAGGCCATGCTCCCATGATCAATTTCTGGACGACAGTATTATTATGGGGTCTTCTAACACCTAGGAGGATAGAATGATTAAATAGGCTCTTTCTATTTATTCTCAGGTTACTGGCCAAATTTTTAATTGGAATAAGAGCTCTCTATTTTTTATTAACACGTTGGAGGAAAGCCATTATAGAATTTATAGAATTATTGGGTGTGAAATTAGTGCTTTTCCTACCACCTACCTTGGTGTACCTTTGGTCTTAAAACCTCCTGACTCTTTTTGGGCTGGTATTGTGGACAAATTCAATAGGAAATTAGCTTGCTGGAAGGGAGCTCTATTAAGTCAAGTGGGAAAACATCAACTCCTGAAGGATTCTCTGCATTGTCTCCCTATCTATGCCCTTAGTCTATTTAAAATCCCTGGTAAATTTGTAGATATAATTAAGAATATTCATAGTAATTTTCTTTGGACAGGGGTGGAAGAAAGAAAGAGATTGGCTTTAGTTTCTGGGGACAAGGTTTGCACTCCAAAGAAGTGGGGAGGCTTGTGGATCTGCCCTTTAAGAGTTACCAATCAGGCTCTCCTGGCTAAGAAAATTTGGAGAATATTTTGTGAGAAAAAAGAGTAGAATGAAATTATTCACAAAAAATATATCTTCTCCTTCCCTCATATATCAGATTTTATGTTGTCTAATGTGAAGGTGCAAGGCTCTTTTATTTGGAATTGTATCCAACAAGCTAATGAGACGACGTTCAACAGTGCTAAGTGGTTTTTGGTTACTGGCAAGAAAATTAAATTCTAGGAAGATTGTTGGCTTAAATATTATCCTCTGAATTCAATTCCTACTCTCCTACCTTTTATTGATATTTTCTTACAGAGATTCGGTTCGTGGGTTAAATATTACTAGGAGCGCCAGTCTTGGGTTGATCTTTCTATTGCTAATTTCTCACTTAAGCCTTTGATGCTGGATCTGAATGTTTGGAAAGTGGACTCTACCAAGGAGGACGATCTGATATAGGGGATGCTCCCTTCTAGAGTCTTTTCTATTTCTTCTTCCTTTGATATTTTTTTGAAGCCTCTAGACTCCTCGCTTTTGGACCCAGGTTTGGGATGAATAGTTAATTCCTAAAATTAACATATTTTATTGGCTGGTTTTTTAAAATAAGATTCTTACTATTGATAATCTCCAAAAGAGAGGCATGACTCTACCTAATAGATGTTTTTTTGTGTAAGAATGTTGAGGATTCAGTTTACCATATGGCTTTTGATTGTCGGTACTCCTAGGAAGTTTGGTGCCTCAATTTTCAATAATGAAAGATATGTTGGGTTTTCCCAGATAATAAGGAGGATATCTTCACTCAATCAAGAAATGTTGAGGTTTGTATGGACATTTTACAGTGGAACATCATTTATCCTCATGTTATCTTGAAACTATGGAGAGAACACAATGACAGAGTGTTTAGAGACACTTCCCTTCTTCCAGTGGTGATTGCAGAAAATATTAAGAGAAGCATCAAGGAGAACTGTAATATCATGGATGGAGTTAAGGTGGATTTTTTTTCTAGAGTTAATACTGCTGGCGCCAAAGTTAAATCCTCATCCCAACAAGAGAATTTCATCTAGCTTTCCCCCCTCCTAGCCATATCAAAGCCAATTTTGATGGTGCAACAAAGGCTAATCGAGGGCCCATAGGATGTGGTGGTATTATTCAGGATGACATGGCCAACTATCTTGCTATCATGGCATTCCCTATTAGCGTCCAGACCAATCACATGGAGGAGCCTATGGCTCTCCTTCAAAATTTAAAAATTATAAAAGAGGACATGCCTTCGAACATGTCGATTGAAGGTGACTCTTTTAAAATTTTAAACTACATTATAGGGGTGACGAAGCCATCATGGTCTATTAAGGATATTACTAAAGAGGCTCAGATAATCATTAATTCCTTCAAGCATGTCATTATTTCTCATAACTTCAGGGAGGCTAATTGTATTGTGAATGTGTTGGACAATATCGTAGTTAGAGCTGGGGACATCATGACTTGACATGGTGGAAGTGATTTGACCATTGATTTGAAGGCCAAGTTGGAATTTTATATGACTCACAACAAAAGAATAGATTTGGAATATCTTAAACATCTTTGATGAAAAGATGCAAGTTAATTAAAGTAGTTAAAAGGGTTACATAAAGTCTTGTCTTTCCCAAGGTGGCTAAGTGTATACATGCGCATATTTGTATTGTGATCAATTTGAATTCTACCATTGTGTTTTATCTCTGTATTTTTTCTGTCATTTATGTTGAGAGTATCTTCTCTACGGGTAGCATGAGTGGAGGGCTTAACTGTAGGGAGCCAAACAATTGCAAAAAATGGAAGAAAAAGACTAAGGTCTGGGATAAGCTCATGAAGGGTGGGATCATTATGTACATGGAGCACCTTCATGGATTCAAAGATGAAGTCACGAAGGCTTTTGCTGAGAGCTGGAAGGACGGTACCATGACTATTGGGGGAATGGCAATAAAAATTATAGAAGATCGTATTGCATAGGTGTCTGGGTTGAATACCAAGGGCATGAATTTTTATAGAGACAAGAAGACCTCCCAAAAGGCCATTCTGCACTTCCCTAAGGACAAGGCGGAGGCTGACAGCTTGGTGAAGGACTCTGGTGGCTGTTATGATGTGGAAACTATCAAGGAGATATGAGCGAATGTGATTACTATTGTCATGGATTATATCACCCTGGATGGTAAGTATAAAAGGGCTTACTCCTACCATTTTGTGTTGCTTTGTCATTTTAGACGTAAGGTTAGGGTTTCTTTCCTATTTTATCTACTACACTCCCTTCGCCATAGCATAATTGATCATAGGAAGAAAGAGAGAAAGCTCATTCTACATGAGGGTGTCATTCTTTTAATTGTTGAGCATGTTAAGAAAGTTGTTGCTGGTAGCCCTATTATTCTTTCACCTATAGACTTTGGTTCTGCTAAGGCTTTGGGTAAACAAATTTAGGAGGGTGAGGATAAAGCGGAGTTGACAGTGGGTAAAAAATTAAAATTTGATAAGAAGGATGGAATGGATGCAGACTCTAAAGGTGAGAGTTTTGATGGCTGTGTGGATACTAATTATGTTCCCCATACCTAGTCTAATGAGGAAAACAAAGAGTCCTTGTCAGTTTTAGTGAGCGATTCTTGTGATGATGAGGGAAAGAATTTGTTTTCCCGTGATGCCAAGGCAAAAGGTGACGACCCTAAAGATAAAGATGGGGATGTGGGGGGTTAGAAGGTTCCCACTTTGGGTTAAGTGCACAAAGATGGGGGACCAAAAGGGGTATAAGATGACACTTTTTTCTGAAATCAGCAAACTCTGAACTTCAATGAGATATTGAGGATAGTTACACTCAAAATTTTAAAATTTGACAAAAACAAGAGTTGTTCTACTCCAAATCTAGTTTGTAAACTACTAATTTAATTTAAAAATGGTGGAGATTAAAGCCCTCAAAAAGGGGGAGCACAAAAAGTGGTCCTATTTTTTAAGAGAAAACATAACATAGCATCTGGTGTGCTCCCCCTAAAATGTTAACTTTTTTATAAAAAAATTTAATCAATCCGGTGAGAAATTAGCTAACACCACCTAGTTTATCCCAAAATTTTTAAATAAATTTTATGATGAAAGTGTGATTTTTTGCCATTTTTCGAAGTGGACACATCCTGAAAACATGAAAATTTTGTGTGCTCCCCCTAGAAATCATTGAAAACTAATTAAAAATCAAAAATTCTTTTCTTTAAAAGTCTATAGAATGGAGTCTAGTTTCTGAAAATATAATTTTTTTCAAAATTTGATGAATGAGCCAAAATCTAAGCCCAAATGAATACATGTTGGTTTTTGAAAAAATAGGACATACTTAGAAAAGAAATTAGAGATGAAAATATTAACATAATGATAATTCAAAATAAATTACATGGTTAGATAGCTATCAGAGAGATCTATAATATCATGCTGCCTGATTTTATCATTATTGAACCATGTGCAATCCTGATGGGGAGCACACAAGAAAAAATGTTAGTTTTTTCTAGGTTTGCTGGAAAACATGTCTTAGAATTGTTAGAATCTTCCAAGCCTTTGGGTTGGAATTCCAAGGCAAATCCAAGTCTTAGGCTTGGTAAACTTCAATTTTGTTCAAAGGGCGTACACCCTATAGTGTGTACACCCTATAAGTACTATAGGGTTTAGGCCCTATAGGGCGTACACCCTATATTAGACACACAAAATGATAAAAGGAGAGAGAGAGAGAGAGAGAGACTCTCTCTCACTCCTTTTATCATTTTTTGTGTCTAACATAGGGCGTACGCCCTATAGGGAATACACCCTATGTAAGAACACAAAAATAGTAATAAAGATAAGAATACAATGAAAGAGGCCCACTTTTAACTGTTACTATCATTTTTTTATAGTCTGATTGACAAATATTCGCTTTTCATGGTGTTGAAGATCACAAAAAGTATATTCTATCAATTTGCAACACATTTTTGTTCAAAAATCAACATCAAAGTACGAAAGTCAATCATTCTTCACTAAAATTGATCCATTGAGGTAAGTTTTTTTTATTTTTTACATGTGAATTGTGAATAAAGAGTCTTTTTGTTTATAATTGCTGTGATATGGATTTGCTGAAGAAATAATTTGACATATTGTAAAAGATTTATATTATAATTTGTCATACATTTCTATTATATTTTGAGAATATAATTTAGATTGATATTATAAAGTTTCACTTCTTGTAATATATTGATATAGTAATTTGAAAATTGTAATGAATTCATATGTAGAAATCATCACCATGCCAAGGAAACAAGCAAAGACTCTAACACTAGAAGAACATGAAAGAGACAAAGAGAAGAAAAGGGAAAGGGAAAGAATGAGACAAATTCGTGAACACAAAAAATTGCATACCATAGAAGAGGATTTGCCTTTAGATGAGGAACATGAAACATCAATAGAAAGTAAGAGAGAATTGGAATTGGAAACAATTAGGAAATAAATGGTAAACTTGTGTGCAACAAGACAATTGAATTATGAAGATGTGGGCACATCATCTTTGAGTTCCCAAGTTGAAGAGACACCAACATCCAATGTTGGAGACACACCCTTGTATCATCTTGAAGGCACACCATTATCTACATCCAAAGGTGTAGGTGCTCTATCGTGTCATGTTGAAGGCACACCATTATCTACATCCGAAGTTGTAGGCACAACATCATGTCATATTGAAGGCACACCATTAACATCTCAAGTTGGTGAGGATCCATCTTTCACATCTCAATTTGAAGGCACATTATCTTCGGTTGAATGTACACAATTGACACATTATGTTGTTGATGTTCTTAATGTTGAGGCCACTCAATAGTTGAAAACACCTCCTAGAATTGTTTATAGAAAGCCAAAATATTTGACTGATATTGATACTAACATTTAGCAAAAAATGCCTTACAAGATTCCCAAGTGTGCTTGTTAAAGATATGCTATCCGTATTTGGAGATTATTTTTTGAGAATTTAAATATGACAGCAAGATGTCAACTATTTGTTCAAATGATGAGAAATCTAAAATTTAGGCCCATCATGAAGATTCTTGGGCTAAGAACGATGGATGAGTCAAGTGAGAAATCTATTGTAAAGAATCTAATGACTGCATATGAGAGTGTGGGTTCTACATCATGCACAAAAGATAGAAATGTCACATGACATGTACTTACATCAACAATAATAAGCACTCAAATGAAAAAATCTTGACTCATTAGAAAGACAAGAAAAGAATTGAAAATAAGTAGAAAGTCCCTAATGAGAGCTATGGGAAGGCGTCAAAGAGTGGAAGATCCAAATAACAATGAGTTATGGGCATTTTCTCGTAGACTACCATGAAAGGATAAATCAATTGTTGAAGCTTTAAAATCAATGATTGAAGACTTTTGGAAGAATAACAGATGAGTATCTCCCAATAAATGAGATTTTGTAAGAAGGAGGATTGGTAGTTGAATCCGCATTCCACATCTGAAACATTTTTTGGATTCAACTCAGACACAATTCTTTACAAGATTTATACACACATATCCTCAATTTAAAATTAGTCAAATATATTTTGAAATGGCTGAACCTCTTTATGTGAAGATAAATCACACATGCACAACTTCTTGTTGTAGGGTACATATTGAATTTTCTAACCATTTTGATGTTTATAAGCATATATGTGTAGATTTGCATTCTAACAATGTTTTGCAGGATTGTAACATAAATGACCCACCTACATTTTCAAGGGAATTAATTACTACAATTTTATGTGAAAGAGCGGATGGTCAACAATTTTACAAGCTCACATGCTTGAATGGTACATGCATAAACTTGCTGGTTTGCAATATTTGCCAATTTGTCAAGATATGGAGAGTACACATGCAATTGGGAATGAAAAAGTGGATTTTGGAAAATATAAGACATTCGCATGCTCTAAAATATGTAAAGGAAGATAAAAGATGTGATTTAGTAATTGAAAATATTCCAGTGTATCAGTTCATGAGTATTTTTTGTGATAAGATTGTGTATGAGTATGCAAGGCGTACACATAGAGCTTGATGGTTGGATATGCAATTAAAGTTGTGCAAGGACACATTCCCACTTGATACCATTGTTTTTGTTGTCAACTTCATAGAGAACCACACTCTACAACCACAAAAGTAGGTGCAAGCAAATTATTATAGCTCTCAACAAGTTGCTATATTTGTTCATATAGAATTTATGCATTCACCTGACAGTACAGAGGAGAACATGAATATATTGAGGGAGTATCATTTTTACATAAGAGATGATCATTCACATTCTACAAAGTTTGTACACGGTTTCTCTCATCTATTTTATGGTGATTTGAGTAAAATGAGCATATCATATTGTCGACACATCATATGGTCAGACAATTGTGCATCACAATTCAAGAATTCTCGGATGTTTTATTGGTTGAGCAGGATGCATACAAACATTGGTATTCAGTAAATGTGGAATTTTACAAAGGTTGGTCATGGAAAGGGAGAGCATGATGGTGCACATGCATGTATAAAAAAGGCCTTAGCACACAAAGAATTAAACTAAAAATAACAAGCAACATTGTCAGATGCAAG
Organism: Thuja plicata; assembly: GCA_018584345.1. NCBI lineage: Eukaryota > Viridiplantae > Streptophyta > Pinopsida > Cupressales > Cupressaceae > Thuja > Thuja plicata. The sequence continues at coordinate 2,355,131 of MU226225.1, forward strand.
ATATAGCATCCAATGGTGTAATGCTACAATCAGTCTAGGTAATGAAGGTGAGTCTATGGTTCGTAGATTTTTTTTGTTGATGGATGAAACTAACATTGCACCATACGAGGATTGTTGTACATTAACATGATCAAGTGAGTTACACTCTTTTAGAATCTCTAATGCAAGTTCATGTATCATCCACTTATGACATATGGCATGCTTTTTTTCATCATGCGTAAATGAAGATTGGGATGGGTGTGAGTCAAAGGAATGGGTCGATGAATGTTCTACACAAATTTTGAGCCCACTCGACTCCTATTGTCCCCTAGCAGCATTACAACTTACACAAATGGAATCATCCATTGAATTTGACCATTTGTCTCATCTAGTGCAACCAGGTAAATTGTCAACTCACAAATAGTCTCAAATTTAGTACTTTATCATAATTATTCTTTAAATTAATGTCCTTTTTATGCTTCTATCATTACAGACCATGTTTTTGTTGTTATTGCACCTGAATACAATGACAAAGGGACAAATTATTATTTGTGTTGTTGTGTTGAGGACAAAAATAAATTGGATCACTCGCTTACAGATGATGAAGGATTAGAATACCCTATAGGAACAGTGGTTGTAACTGGTACATGGCTTAGACGGTATTATATGAAGAACCCTATGTTGTGGTTGTTTGAGGATTGGGAGACACACGGGAAGATTATTCATTATTCCAACTTTGTCGTTGCATCAAATGTCCATTTGACCAAATATAGAGGAAAACCACACAATAAAAATCTTTGGAAGGTTCGTGAGTCAGACCACGAGGCAATACTTGAGACAATAAAGGGTAGGAAAGATCCGGCTGGTTCTTTAGACTAAAAGTGAATCCAAAATATTGTAATGTTGAATCTAGTTGAATGCATGTGCATATAACATGTATATTTGTAAAGGAAGTAATTCCCTTGAATCCACATTGGGTAGACTATAAATTGCTCATGCATTACCCCATATGTATAATAGGAAGTTGGTAAGAATTAATAACAAATTTTCTCTTCTATTTTTTGGGGCAATACCAGAGGTTTTCTATTCTTAGCTCTTTCCTCCTGGTGCTCCTAATGAGATGAGTTGTAAACATATTTTTTTATTATTAATTAAAAAAAATATGTTCGCGAAATGAATTCTAGAAATATATGTTTAGCTTATTGTCATGTTTCATGCTAGCACATTCTTTGTATATATGTATTTACAAAAAAATTATTTAAACTATCAAACCGCACATTTAAATCATGTAAAAAAATTGAAATCCACTTATCATGGCATTGAACCATATCTTCCAAAAGCTTTTGAATGCTGGGTGAATGCTAGGAATGACCCTGTCACAGAGGCAAAGTGGCTCAAATGTTGCCAACCGCTATGGAGCCAAGTGTCTGTCATGGTGCACCAGGAAAAAAATTGCCAATATTCAGGATTCCATTTCTTGGAACTCATGTGGGTTATTGAAAAGCCATCAAGTGCTATAGGACTGTTTCATGGAGGCCTATGATAACCTAACTTGGATTTTGGATATTCTCTTCCATTTTCATTTTCCAACCCAATCTCGGTTGATGCAAAAATATAAAATATTGCATAGTTGAAAGATGAGACATTGCATATCTTGAAAACCGCTCTTTGTGTCATCAAACCATCTCTAAAATTCTAGGTGAATGCTAGGAATGACCCTATCATAGAGGCGAAGTGGCTCAAATCTTGCCAACCGCTATAGAGCGAATTATCCCTCAATGTGCACCAGGAAAAAAAATGTCGATCTTCAGGAGTCTGTTTATCGAAGCTAGCATGGGGTATCAACAAGCCATCAGATGCTACAAAAATGTGTCACAGAGGCCTATGATAATCTATCTCATATTTTTGAGATTCATTTCTATTTTCATTTTCTGACCCAATATATGTTGATGCAAAAACTTGCAATGTTGTAGTTGAAAGCTGAGACATTGCATATCTTGAAAACCGCTCATCGTGGCATCGAATCATCTCTGCCATCAACTCCAGAATTTTTTGGTGAATTTTAGGAATGACCCTATCATAGAGGTGAAGTAGCTTGAACATTGCCGACCACTATGGAGCCAAGTGTCCCTCAGGGTGCACTAGGAAACAAAATTGCCGATCTTCAGGAGTTTGTTTCTCGGAGCTTGCATGGGGTATCAACAACCTATATCATGCACACCATGGGGTATCAACCATTTCATGCAGACCTGTGATAACCTATCTATGATTTTTGAGATTCTCTTTCATTTTCATTTGCCGACCCAATCTCGCTTGATGCAAAAACTTGCAATGTTGCGTAGTTGAAAGCTGACACATCGCATATCCTAAAAACCGCTCATCCTAGCATCAAAATATCTCCACTAATAGCTTCATAATGTTGGGTGAATGCTAGGAACAACTCTATCATGAAGGCAAAGTGGCTCAAACGTTTCCGACTGGTATGGATCCAAGTGCTCCTCAAGGTGCACCATGCAACAAAATTTTCGATCTTTAGGAGTCTGCTTCTTGGAGCTCGTGTGGGGTATCAAGAAGTCATCAAGTACTACAAGACCATGTTATGGAGGCCTGTGAAAACCTATCTCAAATTTTGGATATTCACTTATGTTTTCTTTTTTCTGCCCAATCTTGGTTGATGCAAAACTTTGTAATGTTTCACAGTTGAAAGTTGAAACATTGCATATCTTGAAAATTGCTCGTCCTGGCAACGAACCATCTACGCCAATAGCTCTAGAATGTTGGGTGAATGCTAGGAAAGACCCTTTCATGGAGGAAAAGTGGTTTAAACCTTTTTGACCTCTATGGAGCCAAGTGTTCCTTAAGGTACATCAGGCAACTAAATTGCTGATATTCAGGACTCTATTTCTCGGAGCTTGCATTGGGTATCAAAAATCTGTCAAGGGATATAGGACCATGTCACAAAGGCCTGCAATAACCTATCTCATATTTTGGTGATTCAATTCTATTTTCATTTTCCAACAGAATCTCAGTTGATGCAAAACCTTGCAATCTTACGTAGTTGAAAGCTGAAACATTGCATATCTTGAAAATAGCTCATCCTCGCATCGATTCGTATCCTCCAATAGCTCCAGAATGTTGGTTGAATTCTAGGAATGACCCTTTCAAAGTGGCAAAGTTTCTTGAATATTGCTGACAGCTATGGAGCCAAGTGTCTCTCAAGGTGCACCAGGCAACAAAATTGCCAATCTTCAGGAGTCCATTTCTCAAAGCTCGTGTGGGGTATTAACAAGTTGTTAGGTGCTACAGGATCATGTGATAGAGGCTTGTGATAACCTATCTGATATTTTGGAGATTCACTTCCATTTACATTTTCTGACCCAATCTTGATTGATGCAAAACCTTGCAATGTTGCACAATTGAAAGCTAAAAAATTTAATATTGGGTAAAAGTACAAAGTTGTGTCGCACTTGAGGACCATTTATGTAGTTTTGGACAAAACTGTTTCATTTGGAATAGTTTTGGCTGGAATGTTTTCAGCCAAACATACATGGCGCAAACGTGGTGCCATGTGGCATCGATGTGGCAAATTAGTTCCGGCCGAAATAGGTTTGATCGGACTAGTTTCGGCCAAAAATTCATAAGTAAATATAAGCCAACTATGTTCTATCGATGAAGAATTGGCACATATTTATATAGGAGTTTCAGCCAGAACTGGTTTGGCTGAACCAGTTTTGGCCGAAACTACCTATGTGACATCCTATGTGGAGCCAAATAGGCAAAAATTTCAAAATTACAGAACTTCTTACTTAGACAATTGATTTATTCATCAAAACTCAACCATTTTAAAAATCTTAAAATACCCTTTTGTAGAGATCGGAGTCTAGATTATGGTCATATAATTTTTATTGTGTTTTGATTACATATAATATATCATAATTTGAAAAAACTCCAAGTAGGTATTTTAACATTGAAGAACATGCTCGTTCAAAAAAAGAAAAAAAATAGAAAATCATTTCAAAAAATTTTAAAACTTATGTTTAACATCAGAGGAGAGAGTCCTCTTCAAGAATATATAATTTATTTTTTATTTGGTGTAGATTTTCTAGGGCAAATTAGGTGGAAGACAAAAACTATTAATTTCGAGTAACTCCGACTTTGAATAGCTATAAAAGACAAAATATATACTGAAAACCAATCTTTCTTTTTTTTTGCACTAGCTATACATGTCAGCTAAAACATATTCTAAAATCAAAGCAAAACAATATTATTTTCATATATTTTCTTGGTGGGAACTAGACCCTCAATTTTTAGTGTTTTTCAGCAATTAAAAAATGGACTTCAAAAATTAAAAAAGTATGTCATTATTCAAAAAAATTTAAAAACAATTATAGGCATAAACTATATCCAATTTTACACATTTCATTAGTTTACATCATTTACAAATTCTAATCACAAATGGGACTTTTATGTCATTAAATTTTAATAGTTTTGCATGTCGTGGTCCTCTTCCTTTGTAAAAGTGTGACACAGGTTTGAACGTTTACCCTATCTTGAAAACCGCTCATCCTGGCATTGAATCGTATTTTCCAAGAACTCCAAAATGTTAGGTGAGTGCTAGGAATGAACCTATCATGGAGGGGAAGTGGCTCCAACATTGTCGATCTCTATGGAGCCAAGTGTCCCTCAAGGCGCACCAAGAAACAAAATTATTGATCTTCAGGAGTCTATTTCTCAAAGCTCATGTGGGGTATCAAAAATTTGTCAGTTTCTATAGGACCGTGTCTTGGAGGCTTGCAATAACCTATATCAGATTTTGGATATTCACTTCTGTTTTCATTTGCTAATCCAATCTCGGTTGATGCAAAACCTTGTAATATTGCAAAGTTGAAAGTTGAAACATTACATATTTTGAAAACCGCTCATCCTAGCATCGAACCATGTTAGCCAACAGCTCTAAAATGTTGGGTGAATACAAATAATGACCCTTTCACCAAAGTGAAGTGGCTCAAACGTTGCTGCAACTATGGAGCCGAGTGTCCCTCAAGGTGCACCAGGCAACAAAATTGTCGATCATCAGGAGTCCATTTCTCGGAGCTCGTTTGGGGTATCGATGAGATGTCAAGTGCTACAAGACTGTTTCATGGAAGCCTATGATAACCTATCTCATATTTTGGAAATTTTCTTCCATTTTCATTTTCCGACCCAATCTCGGTTGATGCAAACCTTGCAATATTGCAAAATTGAAAGCTGAAACATTGCATATCTTGAAAACCGCTCGTCCTAGCATCAAACTGTCTCCACCAAAAACTTCAAAATGTTGGGTGAATTCTAGGAACGACCCTATCATAGAGGTGAAGTGGCTCAAATGTTGCCGACCACTATGGAGCCAAGTGTTCCTCAAGGTGTACCAGGAAACAAAATTTCTGATCTTAAGGAGTATATTTCTCAGAGCTTGCGTTAGATATCGACCAGCCGTGAGGTGCTACAGAACTGTCTCACAGAGGCCTGCAATAACCTATCTCACATTTTAGATATTTACTTCCATTTTCATTTGTCAACCCAATCTTGGTTGATGCAAAACCTTTCAATGTTGCGCAGTTGAAAGCTCAAACATTGCATATCTTGAAAACCACTCATCTTGGCATTGACACATCTCTATCAATAGCTCTAGAATTTTGGGTGAATTCTAGGAACGACCCTTTCCTAAGGTGAAGTGGCTCAAACATTGTCGACCATTATAGAGCCAAGTGTCCCTCAAGGTGCACCAAGAAACAAAATTGTCGACCTTCAGGAGTATGTTTATCAGAGCACATGTGGGGTATCAATGAGCCATCAAGTGCTACATGACCATGTCATGGAGGTCTGTGATAACCTATCTCACATTTTTTAGATTTGCATCTGTTTTCATTTGCTGACTCAATCTCGGTTGATGTAAAACCTTGCAATGTTAAGCAATTGAAAGCTAACACATTGCATATCTTAAAAACCGCTCGTGTTGGCATCAAACCATCTCTGCCAATAGCTCTGGAATGCTAGGTGAATGATAGGAATAACCCTTTCATGGAGGCGAAGTGGCTCAAACATTTTTGACCGCTATCAAACCAAGTATCCCTCAAGGTGCACTAGGCAACAAAATTGCTGATCTTGAGGAGTCCATTTCTTGGAGGTCTACGATAACATATCTTAGATTTTGGAGATTCACTTTCATTTTCATTTTCTAACCCAATCTTAGTTGATGCAAAACCTTGCAATGTTGCACAGTTGAAAGCTGACACATTTCATATCTTGAAAACCACTTGTCTTGGCATCGAACCATCTCCGCCAACAACTTTGGAATTTCGGGTGAATGCTAGGAATGACCCTGTCATAGAGGCAAAGTGGCTCGAATGTTTCTGACAACTATGGAGCCAAGTGTCCCTCAAGGTGCACCAGGAAACAAAATTACTGATCTTCAGGAGTCTGTTTCTCAGAGCTTTTGTGGCGTATTGATGAGCCATTATGTGCTACAGGACTGTGTCATAGAGGCCTCCGATAACCTATCTCAGATTTTGGATTTTTACTTCTATTTTCATTTACCAACCAAATCTTGGTTGATGCAAAACCTTGCAATGTTGCATAGATGAATGATGAAACATTGCATATCATTAAAACCGCTCATCATGGCATCAAGCTGTCTCCCTAACACCTTCAATTTGATGTTTAAATGTCAGGTATAACCTTGTTATGCTTCAAAAATCATTCAAACATTTGGGACCAAAATATACTGGTGCATCTTTTAACATTCTTGTAGTTCCCTAAATACATCCAGGTGGTCAAAATGCTCCAATAGGTCTAAAATTGGGTAGGATTGATATTTTTGATCTTATATGAATTATTATTGCTTCATTAAGGTTTTGGAATGAAAATTACAAGTCTAGGTTTATGAAATGAAACATTCATATTCTCATTAAGTATGAATCATTCAGTAACAATATACATAGATACATGTGCAAGCATAAATACAAGGCATAAGAAATTTACAAAGTATAAGACATCCACATAAACATAAAGTAGTCTACATCAATACACATGATATATTCATAGATCATGAAGAAAAATATATATGTCCAATAATTTCATAGATCAAATATGTCCAATAAAGTCAAATTGGCGTCATGAAAGCCAAATGGATATAGAACACGTCACTTATATAATATACAAACAATATTTCTAGTAATGCCATATTGGCATACAATGATTATCCCTAATCTAGTCATTTTTTGGAAGGGGAAGAAAAAAAATCCTGAGTTATCTTCGATCGTCGCATTGATGGATATCCAGTACTCTTTTGAGTGCGCTCACTAGCCGTCCTATCTAGACTCTTTTGCAGATTGAGCCTCAATAAAATAAAAAGTATAAACATCAATAAATAATATACATAGGAATTTAATTATAGGATGACATAAAATAGAATATTTTCTTACTGCTACCAAATAGTCGCTATGTACATCCACCAAAGGGGCACATTGATGATCTAGAGTAATGAGTCCCTACAACAACGATCAACAATTTTATGTAAAATACATACATGAATATCGTTAAAATTTTCAATACAAAATATTAAAATAACAATTCTAATTAATAAATCTCTTTCATACCTTGGTCAGTGCGTCAAAACTAGCTATAGCTGCAGCTACGCCACGATTCAAACTATCATGAACAAAAGGAGGAGTCTCTATTATCATTAACTAAAAATGAAACAACAAGAGTATTATGTAGTTATCAAGAATACCTATAATATTTTACAACCCCACTAATTAATAAATGATACCTTTATGAAGGTGCCACTGCATCCTTCAGTGTGTGGTGTCAATGTCTTAGCTCCAGCATTAAACTAGTGCACATGTATAGTAATTTATAAGACAACCATTAATATAAGAAGAAACCACTGACTTGTTAATTATAATGCATTATTACAAATATACTTGTGGACTAAATGATTTCATCACAAAGCCAGGCAAAGGAATGGGATCATTGCCATGACAACTTTGACTCTAGATTTTTATCATAATTTGTCCACTAATTCAGTTATTCATTCATTTATTATTTTAATATAATCAAGTAAATCAAATTAACATGCAAATAAACATACCTCAACGAAATGTGAATGGGGCCCTTTGTTGCCTAATGTCAATGTCGATGGTCTAGTAGTTAACTAATGTACATGCCCAATAAGTTATGAGAGAAACATCCATATAATTATAGAATAATCAAATATATACTTAACAAAATGTTTTATTTGATACATACTTGTGGAGTTGACGGCCTAGTGTATAAGGGGTCTAGGGGATCATTTCCACTACAACCGACACTCTTTCCCTAAATTTTCATCATAAACAATAGATACTAATCTATTTAAATTTATTCATTTAAAAATGAAATATGATCAAATAAATTCAATGAACTTGCAAATATTTACATGTGTATCAATGCCAAATGTTGCATTGAGAAAATCACCAATCATCAGTCCATCAACCTCTTCCTCTCTCTCGCCAGTACCAAATGTGCACAGGGATCCACAAGAATGACAAAAATGACCCCTCACAGACCAACCATGGTCACCCTCAACTAGAGGAGTGGCTCACTAAATGAGTGTCTGTGTCAGATCACTAATCGTGCCTACTATGTCCACCTCCACATGTTCCTTCATATTGGAAGGAATACTAACATGATCCACATGTGGCTTGCCACTAGTAAACCTAGGTGTATTAGGGTCATGACGTGCCATAGGTTTATCAAATGATGACCCCCCACCTCTACCATGAGACTCTAGAAAGTCAAAATAATTTGATACCTCCTTCAAGACAAAATCACAATAGAGTATCCTCAGGAAATAGATAGGAACCTCATGATTTTTACAAGGAGGGGAATCAAAGACCATCCACCATTTGTCCCAAAAGTTTGTTTTTATGTCTTCATTCAAGCACCAATTAATTGGGAACATCCTTGTTGTATTTTTAAGAGTTTCAGTTTCCCTTGGCTTTTTAAAGAGTTTACAAATGTCGTCTTTTGTAATTTCTTTATTTTTTATGCCCTCATATGATAATATATCTGCATAATATTATTTTTGTTCTTCTCTTTTATTGTGTCATAGATGTAGTTGCCCACTAATTGAACCTACGTGGGCCAAGATTAATTCTAATGATTTTGAAAGTGTTGCCCTTATAGGATTTGTACCAATATAATCTTTTAACCTCCTAATTAAATATTCTATTTATGTTTTCCCTCTTTCTATTTGGTTTATCAAATTTTCATGTGTTTCAGGAGGAGGTTTCTCAATTGGTGGAGGCGGTTGGGGTTCATTTTCTTTGTTATTTTCAACATCCATTTGTTCATGAGGAGAATATGGAGGGTTTGGTTGAGGATTTTTTGTGGGGAGATCATTCATTCCTGGAAATTAAAATAAAATCTATTTTAAAAGTCTAATTTAACCTAAAATTTAAGACAAGAAACTTTGACAATCAAATTTGATTGAAAACTAAAAATTAAACCTAAATTTCAATACAAATAAGATACATGGTGGTAGAATCAATTACTTCTTCTTCCCATTTGACCCTGATGACATCGTGGAGCCATTTTTTGCTTCAATTTCATGGAGGAAAACCCACAATGAATCTCATACGCACTGTTATGGAGAGAATTCTTGGCAAGCCGCGAGTTTGGGAAAAGAAAATGAGCCACAAAAGTGGCTTCCCAAATTTTATATAAAAACTAATAGGGTGTACTCCCTATAGGGGGCACGCCCTATGGTTTAAGTTTCCCAAGCCATAGGGCGAGTGGGCTATCGGGTGTGGGCCCTATAACCCGCATGCCCTATGTGTGTATGAGGGACCCAAAAGGTATTTGACACCTTTTTGGTCCTCCATCTTGGTACATATACCCTTTGGTAAATTTTGCTAGCTCTAAAGATCATGATATTCCTATCTCACTGAAGCTTGAAGTGGTCATGAAGGTGCAGTCAAAGAGGAAGGTCTATAATGAGAGTCCAGGATTGGAGAGTGTTGAAAAGGGTAATTTCCCTTCCAGCTCTAGGAATATTCCCTTCACGAGAATGCTAGACATGTAGGAACAAAATGTTCAACTCCTTCAAGAGGACATGGATGATAAGGTTGATCCCCCTTTTGGTGTTCTCCAAACTATAAAGGCGATGTCGATGTATTCATTCTGCCTTATGAAATGGGTCTTCAAGGAAATGAAAATCCTCAATCTTAGTTTTTGTTCCCTCTCTGCTAAATTTGATCTTCTTCAGGGGAATTTGGATACTAGGTCGAAAGGGATTGATGGCTGAAAGGATAAAGAGGAGGAGAAAAACATGAAGGATCTGTTGGACATAATGGATATGTTGGAGAACACTCTGAAGAAGCATGTGAAGGATAATAACTTTTTCATGGGTTCTGCGATGGAATTCTTCAACACCATCAAGTCAGAGTTGGATGTTGGCTCTGATTGTGAAGATCGAGGATGAAAAAATGAAGAGGATGATTCTTGCCTAGGCAAGCACACTCAATCTGCTAAAAAGAAGAAAAATCAAGACAGGATCCTAGAACTCTTAGACTTTAAAGTTGCTCTCAAGAAAGTGTCCGAGGAAAAGAAGGAGGTGGAGGGAACTCTCCTGGAGTTTTCCTAGGTCATTTTGTTCCCCTTCTTTAGTGATGGTTTATTTTTTGGTTTTTGGTTGCTGGGTGGTTTAGCTGGTTTCTAGTTTTTTACATTGGTTCTGGGTTTTGCGAGCTGGTGTTCAGTCCTATTTCAGTTTAGTGGTCTTAAAGTCTATTATTTTTTTTTAATGCTTGTAAGGGGTTTTGGGTCCCCCTAACACCTATTTTTACTAGAAATAAAATTTTTTTTCCAACATATTAGGTAGTTTCCTATTTATTTTGAGTCAGTAGATCGTTTAGGGGGTGGTAAGAGTCATAAGGCTATAATGCTTAGTTTGAAGCTTGATATGAAGATCTAGAGAATATTTTATGATTTTAATTTCCATAATGAGGAATGCCTCACATCTCGACATTGATTTGGCTATTTGATGAATCTATCTATGGATTTTGTGGTTGTTCTAAATATTTTTGTTGTTTATAACTTTCTGCGTGGTTGGACATCTCCATTCGAGACCCTCCACCTTGGCACTGTATCAATTGGTATCACAGAAATGTTATCTTTTTGCAGATGTTATTTTATTCTACTATGGGCTGGCAGATTTTTAAGATCTAACCTACAATTGTAGAGGGTTACGAAGATGGTTCATGGAATGAGAGATGCAAATCCTACTTTAAAGGATATGTTAAGGAAATTTTATGCTAGGTTAGAATTTGTTGAAATAACCAAAAGATGACGAAGACCTATTGAATATGTTAGCAAAGATAAAGTAGAGGTATGCGAAGAAGGAGCAGAAGAAGCACTGACCCTAGATAAATCTGAAGAAATATTTCTGAGAGCTTTCACTAGTGTGAATGCTATGCCACGCTTTAGTCCACCTAAATATCATGGGAAGTTGGATTTAGATACATTGATGGATTGGATCTCTAAAAAGGAAAATTACTCTGACTATGAAGGTACTCCTGTAATAGGAAGGTGAAGATTTCAGGTACAAAATTAAAAGTTCATGCTTTCTTGTAGTGGGAACACAAGCGACTTGATCGATGGGGAAGAGGTAAAGATAAGATTAAAGTATGGGATAAGATGGTTAACAAGTTCAAAGGAAAATTTTTACTAGGAGATTATCAAATCATTTTGACAAGAAGAATTCAAAATTTCAAGCAAAGGGATAATATTGTGAAAGAGTATACCGAGGAATTCTACAAATTGGATATCATATCTGGACATATGGATCTGATGAATTTGAAAGAATTCCTAGATGTTTGAATGGATTAAGGACTTCTATACAAGATGAGATAAGTTTAGTAAAGATGAATAGAATTGAGCAAGCCTATCAGTTTTCCCTAAAGGCTAAAGAGAAGTTGAACAAGAGACATGAGAAAAGAAAAAGAGGTACATGTGGTATATTCTCTAGAGGCAGAGGCAGATCTTAGGTAGAAGATGGAAAGTCCAAGAAAAACAAAGTAGATCAAGAGAAAGAGAAGAAATAATGGAAAGGAGAAAGTTCCTACATAGGAAGAGGAATTTATTCAAGAGGAAACTACCCTAGGATTGATGATCGCAAGAGAAAAGACATAAATTAGTTCAAAGCCACTTGTTTTAAATGTGGAAAAGAAGGACATTAAGTATTTGAATATAAGAAGTTTGGTAGTAGTAGATGTAATGCCTTGGTACAAGAAGATTCAATGAACAAACTAGAAAATGGAGAGAACTTGATGATCCTAAGAACTTTGTGGAGTGAAGAAGCTAAAGAGGATCCTTTGAGAAATTTTTTATTGAAGACTAGATGTAATATTGATGGGAAATGTTGCAATATAATCATTGACAGTGGGTGTTCAAACAATTTGGCATCAGAGGATTTGGTCACCAATCTGAATTCATCGAGGATGAAACACCCTAATCCCTATCAGATTTCTTGTGAAATTTAAGATTGGAGATTATCATGATGATGTTCTTTGTGATATTATGCCTATGGATTATTGTCATATATTGCTGGGTAGACCATGGAACTATGATAGGAAATCCATACATGATGGAAGATTGAATAGGTATACTATTTTTGCTAATGGAAGGATTAAGCAAGCTTTGTTACCCCTGATTGAGGACCCTAAGAATGAAAGTTGTGCTTATGTAAGGGTTTGTTTGATGGAAGGAAATAAATTTTCCAAGGATCTAAAAAGAGATGAAGTATGTTATGTTTTGATTCTGAGATCACTGAATATGGAAACTGAGATACCTATGGAAGTTGAAGGATTTTTGATAGAGTTTAAAGATATTATATTTGATAATGTACCTAATGGGTTACCTCCTGTTAGAAGCATAAAGCATTGCATCTATTTGATATGGGGATCTAGGTTTCCTAATAAAGCAGCACACATATTGACAAATGTTTGATCAGAGAAAGCTTGAGTACTTGTGTAGTACCTATAGTGCTCACACCTAAGAAGAATGGAGAATCAAGAATGTGTACTAATTCAAAAGCCATAAACAAGATCATCTAGTGAAATACAAATTTACATTGCCTACAATGGATGTCTCATGGATTATTTTAGTGGATATAGATATTTTTCCAAGATTGATTTGAAGAGTGGTTATCATCAGATTGGAATCAAAGAAGGTGATGAACGGAAGACTGGTTTCAAGACAAAAGAAGTTTTGTATGAGTGGCTGGTTATTCCCTTTGGTTTGACTAATGCACCTAGTACTTTTATAAGATTGATGAATGAAGTTCTAAATAAATTATTGAGTAAGTTTGTGATTGTTTGTATTAATGATATTCTGATATTTAGTAAGAGTACATAAGAGAATTTGATACATATCGGACAAGTGTTGCAGAGATTGAAGGAAGAGATGTTGCTAATTAATGTTAAGAAGTGTTCATTCATGAAAGAGGAGTTAGTGTATTTGGGATTTTTTAATTTCAGATGATGGATTGAAGATGGACCCTAAAAAAGTGAATGCAATAGTGGAATGGCCTACACCTAAGAATGCTAGTGAAGTTAGATCTTTTCATGGCTTAGCAAGTTTTTTTAGAAAGTTGATATTGAATTTCAGTTCTATTTGTAATGCGATGACAGAGACAATGAGAGGTGATAAGAAGGACTTTAGATGGACACATGGAGCTGATAACAGTTTTGAAAAATTAACACTAAAGGTTGTAGAATTATCTATGTTGGCCTTGCCCAATTTCAGTAAAGTATTTCAAGTTCATTGTGAGGCAAGTGGAAGTGCAATTGGAGTAGTATTGAGTCAATAAGGTAAACATGTTTCTATTTATAGTGAGAAATTTAATGACACTAAGAAGAAATATTCTATGTATGATCAATAATTTTATGCTATTGTTCAAGCCTTGAAGAAATGAAGACATTATTTGATGCATAAGGAAGTTGTGTTATAGAGAGATCATAAAGATTTGTAGTACTTGGGTAGTCAGAATAAGCTGAATTAGAGACATTAAATGGGTTGAATACTCGCAAAAAATTACTTTTGTTTTCAACCATAGAAGTGGTTTGTCAAATAGAGTTGCATATTCTTTGAGCAGAAGAAGGAATTTGTTGATAGAGATGAGAATTGAAGTTTTTGGCTTTGATGAATTGAAGAGTATGTATGAGATTGATACTGATTTTACAAAACCTTGGAAATCAAGTAAAGAATCTAATACTGGTCAGTATAGTAAGTGGATTGATTATTTCATTCAAGAAGGTGTGTTGTTTAAAGGCACTCACTTGTGTATACAAAGAGGATCAATGAGGATTAATCTTGTTAAGGGGAAACATAGTGGTGGAATTGTAGGACACTTTGGTATTGATAAGACCTTAAGTTTGCTAATGGAGAAATATTTTTGGCCTTAAATGTATAAGGATATTCAAAAATTTGTGAAGAGTTATAGAGTTTGTCAAGATAAGGGAGTAAGTCAGAATATTGGATTGTATACACCATTACCCATTCCTAATAGACCTTGGGAGGTTATTAGCATGGATTTTCTCCTTGGCTTACCTAAGACTCAAAGAGGTAATGATTCTATATTTTTGTGGTGGATGAATTTTTTAAAATGTCACATTTCATTCCTTATAAGAAGACATTAGATGTTGTTCATGTAGATGACTCATTTTTTTGAGAGATAGTGAGATTGCATGGGTTACCTAAGAGTATTGTTTCTGACCTTGATAATAAGCTTGTAGGTTATTTCTGGAAGACTCTTTGGAAAAAGATGGGTACTGATTTGAAGTTTAGTTCTACCTTTCATCCACAAACTGATGGACAAACTGAATTTGTAAATAGAAGCTTGGGTAATTGTTTGAGATGTTTAGTTGGTGATAAACCTGGAAGTTGGGATTTGGTTTTAGCACAAGCAGAGTTTGCATATAATAATTATGTGAAGAAGAGTACAGGGAAAACACCATTTAAAGTTGCTATAGGTATGCATCCTAAGGGAATATCAGCCTTGAACAATTTTGGGTTAGGAGAGAAGAGAAGTGCTGAAGCAAAGTGTTATGGTGAATACATTAAGACTTTGCATCATGAAGTGAAACTTAATTTGGAACGTAGTAATAAAAAATATAAGGATACTGCTACAGTGATATAGCTTCTTTCGGCAGCTTTATGTGCCTCTCCTTCCACTTTTGTCCAACATCTTCTGGTGCATGCAAAGAGATAGTATATTATTACGAAGACGACCCCTATTATTCTATGGTTTATCTGCTATGGACCGTTAAGATCATTATATTACCTGGTTTGGTGGACCCTAATATTCTATAGTAGTTCCCCTGCATGTCGGGAGACTAATAGTGATTCGGCTGAATTCTTCCTCAGGAGATTGCATTGATGAACTGCAGGAGAATCAATTAGGCTGCACTGTATATTATGAACATTTGGATAATCGAATATAAATCTTTAGCTGCCTTTAGGAAACTTCTTCCTTGTCCGCAAATTAGATAATTTCCTTCAGCAATAAAATTATTTTTAAAACAATTTATGCAATTTACATTCCCTTTTTATATTTTTATAAAAGCTCTTTAGTGGTAGTGATACAATAAATAGACCTTCATTCCTTCCAGTATCTTAAACACCTACAACTTCACATTCATTCAAACCCACAATCCTTATAGTGACTTGGCAGCTTCCTTGACTCGTTATCTTGGGACTTTCATAAAGCTCTCAAAGTTTTTCCTCTAGCGCTATAAATCTTCTCCAACATATATCTTTTAAAAACAATGAAAACCATTTCAAAATATAAAAAATCTTAATTTACCTCCTTCAATAGTCTCCTTTTACTTCCTTCTATTGTGGTTTACTTAAACCAGCAAGGGCTTCTCTTTATCTGAAGTTTTCTTCACCTACATTAGGTGATCTCAACCT
Organism: Thuja plicata; assembly: GCA_018584345.1. Lineage (NCBI taxonomy): Eukaryota > Viridiplantae > Streptophyta > Pinopsida > Cupressales > Cupressaceae > Thuja > Thuja plicata. The sequence continues at coordinate 2,371,103 of MU226225.1, forward strand.
TTCTGACTGCTGGAGCAGCGGTTGACTCGCCTTTTGTGGCAGCAATTATCCCCAGAAATCTTTCTTCAAATTTGAGATCCCTTCACCTCTTCTAGAAAATTCTTAAAACCTTTTAAATCAATCGTCTGCTTAAATCATATGGGTTTCACTCTCACCTGTGATCAACCTTTTTCGAATGCCAACAAATTCAAAATACTTTCACTTTGTAATGTTCTCCAACTCTCAACGACCAGCTCTCCCACAATATATTTTGGCTCTGATACCAATTATAGAATTGTGAAATTGACAAAGAAACACAAACAGCTAGACAGAAAATACAGTATTGTTTAAACACACAAACATAAATTCTTTATTGAAATTCCAAAACTGGTCACATTTTGCATGATATATTTCAAATTGTACAAAGAACAATATTTTATAGAACAAAGTAGATTGTAGCATCTGAAGGAGGACAAAGAAAACATGACATGTATTATTCCCATAGCATAAGAACGGGCAGATAAACTCGATAAAGAACTTTTAAGTAATGCAGACAAACGGTCTGAACATGCAAATGCTCATGGCAAACACCTAGAGGATCATGTCCATGGCGGTGTCAGTCATTCATCACTTCTCAACAATATTTTAAATGTTTTCTCGTATGTATTTATAAATATAGAGCTGTTCAATAGAGAAATAGAGAGTAGCTAGTAAAAAGCTCTTTTGAAAGTCTTATGTATGATTTCTTTTTAACTCGATACAAAGCAATAAAATTTTCAAAAATTTGACATTATTTTAGGCTGTATTTATTTGTTTTTAGGCTTTAGTTTATAGCAAGACGAACATACCTCTTATTATTTCAATTTTCTATCGTATATGTGTTTTCATAGTAAATTAACCATTCAAAGTGTAAGATTGACAGTGCATCAAACATCAGCAAACAGTCAACTGAAATTTCAGCGTTCATTTAAGTTGTAATATATTAAATAGAAAAATATAGATAACTTGCTTTTGTAAATTATTAATTAGCCGATAGGCTTTCATTGGGGAGAAACCTCTGACCATAAAATTGTCTCACGCACAAAATAAGTGTCGGATTAATTAAATCTCTCCGGCCGGTCATTTTAGAATGCTTTTTGTAGTTAGTAGTTGCCCTGTCATTAGTGCGAGTATGGCATGCTGGGATTTCACGACAAATTTCATCTGCCATTGCAAATAGTTCAGCCAAGCTGGCATTCCCCGCCGGTGTTTGCCACACTGTCAAATATGTCGGTCATATTGCCGACGAAGGGCTGAGCTTCCTATCGAGAAAATATGGCCTTGCAACAGAAAATACGGCCTTGTTAATTCACGCCATACGAACATACTCAGTTCATATGGTGATTTTGTTTCCAAACTATGCAAATTCTGAGTGCTGTTTGGATGAGCTAAATTTGATGATAGCAACAGGGGCTCGAATTATCCCTATGTTTTGGGGTGTTCGACCCTGATTTAACGTAAGACGAAGCATCCTTACCGTTTTAGAAGTCATTATTTATCAAGGGTAACATAGTTAGGTTGCTTTATATTTGCTCTAACCTTCTAATATCAAGTCTACAAAATTAGGTTAACTTTTATTTATAGTAATATTCTAAAATCAGCTGTCAAATAATTTGTCCCACGTTTCGTACTAGTTTATCTCCCAATCAGACAGATTTGAAACATGGGTTATTTTTTTTCACTTGATTATACAAGTTACGGTTAGTTTGTCTCCCTATGGGACTTATTTGATAATTTGCTTTTGTTCACA